>JAJOZX010001092.1:237500-292500 GCA_023014485.1 Bathynomus jamesi | reverse complement strand
AAAGTTTCTTCATCCCCACTGTTGCTCTCTCTGTGCAGGGGTGTTGTTGTTCGCCCCTGTATGGAGTATGCTGCTTGTGTGTCAGGTGGCTCAACCCACACAACCGTATTTGACCGGGTGGAATCAAAAGCTTTTCGTCTCATCAATTCCCTGTCTCTTACTGACTGTCTTCAATCCCCCTCTCTCCGCCGTAATGTTGCCTCTCTTTCTTTACTATCGCTATTATAACTGACATTGCTCTTCTGAACACACTAACTTCATGCCTCCTTTAAGGACAGCACACAGCACCAGACTTTCTACACATTCTTATACTTTTTTTGTCCAACTTTCTAAAGCAAGGGTTAATAGGTATTTTCAATCTTTCATCTACCTTGATTTTGGTTCTCTTCTTCTATGGGTGGAGGTGGGGGAGAGCTTTTGCGGGGGCATTCGCTCTTGGCCACTTCTTCCTGCATTAAAAAATAACAAATAATTGACAGGTTTTTGAAATGCATGTTTATTATTAGTGGATTCCTTGAATTGATAGTTTGTTCCTATTGAAAATAAAGTTCATAATTTTAAAACTTGAGAAAAACACTTAAGACTGAATAATTGGAGTTAGATAATCCTCTTAATCTTTATAGGTTTAGAGAAAATGTTACTTAATGTTTTTTGACGTGAGGTACGTAGCTACCTTGCGTACGAAAGTTACATTTTCATATTTTCACCCGATCTAAATAGCATGCTAACCTAACCTTCATAATGAATCTATCCTTAATAGGAAGATTCTTAAACACCTCATTTCTCACAATCTTCTTTCAGATCGTCAGTATGGCTTCTGCAAGGGATGCTCTACTGGCGATCTTTTTGCCTATCTTTTTGCCTATCTTTTTGCCTATCTTTTTGCCTATCTTTTTGCCTATCTTTTTGCCTATCTTTTTGCCTATCTTTCTGACTTGGTCATCTTCTGTCATCATCCGCCTATTGCGCTAGACATATCGAAAGCTTTTGATAGAGTCTGGCACAAATCTTTTAATCTTTAATATTTCATAATTTTTATTAAAGAAAATGTCGAACTACAGCAACACACTGTCGCTACACGTATGTTCATGTTATAGTCAGGTCGGTGTGTCCTAAAGATTGTCTCAAAGCTATGAGATAACCAAACACTCACGCACACGCTTTTTTGAAGAAACTTCTGTACATACATGCGTACATTTCGCATTTTCAGTGGGGATGACAGTAATAGTTTGGTACATTATTTGAGGCTGTCAATCTGAAAGTGTTGTTAATGTAGCTTCGGGCCACGATGTTTAAGAAAAACATTATGTACAAAATGATTGGTGATTATTAGCGTAAATAGTCTAAAATTTTTTTTACTTGTTACTTCATGCAGTAATATAACAAATTTCTCATTTAGATTTATAAGATTAAATACAATTCTAATGAATTCACTTTCCATTAGAGCAGATTTTTCCCTTTTTCCATGAGCGAGATTGTGAGTGCGCGCGCGCGCAGTGTTTAATTTTTTGTTTGTTCTTTGTTTTCAGACGGTCGCGCATTGCGTGAACTTGGTGCGGTTATAGATAAGGTAACGCCATACTGTTTGTCATCGGTAAACATAGTCTCCAAGAATTATATCGACTCTAATGTCTTATTGTTAGTTTTGTGCGCATTAAAAGGATCACTTTATCAGTAAACATTTAAACTCTAGAAAATGAATTGTAATGAATGTTAAGTAAAAAGTTAAAGGGTGATTTTAATGTACAAGAAGAAAATTTGAAAACATTCGAGCTTTGTTTTTCCTTATTTAGTAAATTTTTAGCAGGAAGACTTCAGTTAAATTTAACTAGAGTACTTTTAAATGTTTAGATATTTGTATGTCAAGAATAAATTTCCACTTACAATTAAACGTGAGTGAGAAAGTTTTCATTTCATCTTTTGATTTACTCGTACTTGTATTTGCCCACGAGTTAATAGTTTCGTGTAGGGAAATCTTACTTCCGACTAACTTCAGCCATGCTCATTGCGATGTCACTAGTTTTACATTAAGAAAATTCATATTTTTTGGCTATTATTGACCTTGTGTACAATTTTCGTCGTAATTTCTCTCGCGAGTTGCTGACCGTCTTCGTTTGATCTCTATTGTGAAAAAACGTCTAATTGTTAAAGCTGTAGTGAGTGTTCTCAATCGGATAGTCAATCTATTAATTAGCTCCCATAATAAGTTAGTGCGATTGTAGAAGTTCGCAACTATATATGATTTGTACGTAACTGGTATCGTGTAATGTACGAAGGAAGAGCAGTGCTTCATCAGCGCTTCGAATGCCGAGGTCTTACCACGCTGAAACTAGAGAGGAAATGGTGAGAAGACGACGAGAAAAGACTAGGAACAGCGAAGGGAGGAAGAAATTATACCGGACACACGCTGAATAGAGAGCAGGAGGCCAGTCTGACGGAGAAAGAATAGTGTACAGGTGGGGGGCGAAAAAGACAACGGAGTCTCAAGGGCAAAATGGTAGGAGGAACTGGGAGCGAGCAACAGCAAAGTAAAGACAAACCAAGAATAAATGTGAAATAGAGAGGGGAGTGCCGTAAGCATAATAGGACAAGATCCGTCATAAGATGGCCATACGTAAGGCGAGTATGATCAATACGTTGGCGCACCAAAGCGGTCTCAAAATGTTGATCACGTTGATAGGAGGAAGGCCACGGACGAGTCGAGGGCTTCAAGGCCCCTCAAGAAATTCCCGGACACGTCCTCCCATTAGCATTGCCACCGGCAGATGGGTGCATCCAGGAAAACCCACATGAAGTCCGACGCCGGAAGAAATGTGTTGGAGTTAAACGGCAGGCAGAGAGGACACCTCCCTCGCCGCTTCGTCCACGTGTTCGTTGCCCGGGATACTGACATGAGAAGGTACTCGACAATGAGTGACCGACTCATGGCGTGCTGAGAAGAGGACAAGCCAGTCCTAAATCTGTTGCTGTCGCACCAGTGGGTGTGGGGAGACAAGAGGACAGGGTCTCAAGGGCGCTACGGGAGTCTGAATACATAACAAAGCACGTAGAATAGTAGATGGGCCAAGAGAATAGCCGTGAGCTCCGCCATGAAAATGGAAGTCGCTGAGGGGGGGAGCAATTTAACACCGACTGGAAGACTGCCACGTGCAGCCCACTCGAAGTGGGGAGCGAGAACCGTCAGTGAACACGGGGATAGTCAGAATGGGAAGAGGAGTACTATACAAACCATTGTCGGAGGGTGGAAGTGTGACTTCGGTTTAGTATAGAGGAAGGAGCAGATACGGAGGGGAGGAAAGGTCCATGGGATGTGAGGTAGAGGGGGGAGAAGGGAGCACTCGCCCCTCCAGAGAAAATAGCATTGGGGCCATCCGAAGACTAAACGGTCGAACCAAGTGAGGACGGCGGTCAAAGTAGCTCGAAGTAGAAGGACCTAGGAGGGATTGGAAGTTAACTGTCAGACGGGAAGGAGATTTTTAAGCCCTCTAAGGTATGGGGGACATCTAACGAGGGATGGTCACTTTCCACATAAAGATTGGCGTTTTCCGGTCCTTTCCTATTGTCAGTGTTGATGTGTACATCCAGGGGGCAAATAGGGTACATAATGCGTAGGACGGAGGAATAGGCCTGACAGCCATAATTCAACTTACTTTGGACCAGAGTGTGGTAGAGCCGTCAAAGGGTGTGGCGGTCTGTATCCCAATCGGTATGGGAAAGGAATTTTAGAAGAGTGCAAGTCTGAGGGAATAAAGCTTTCTGGTACTTCAGGTGGGGAGTCCAGGAGAGGTGGGAATCGACAATGTGACCCAGAAATCTAGTTTTGGGGGGACATTGGGGAGCGACGATTCATAGAGAAGGGAAGGGCAGCAGTGTATCGGCGGGGACGACAAAAGTACATCACTGCCGTCTTGGAAGGAGAAAATCAACCTGTGGGAACCGGAGCAATAGATGGTAAACTCGACATAGAGTGTGGCCGTAATCTCCGAGAACAGAGGTGTCACCATGTCATCGATCGCCAAAGGGAAGCAGATGACACTCTGGACTCTACCCTGGGGAACCCCTTCCTCCTGCGAGTGCACAGAAGAGAAGGAAGTACCCACCTGAACACGAAAGTTGCGGAAACAAAAAGTTGGAGATGAGGTAGAAAATCTCGAAAGATCAGGAAATAAAGTTTACGGCAGTATGGAAAA
The DNA here is from genome assembly GCA_023014485.1 of Bathynomus jamesi. Lineage (NCBI taxonomy): Eukaryota > Metazoa > Arthropoda > Malacostraca > Isopoda > Cirolanidae > Bathynomus > Bathynomus jamesi. The sequence goes on along the minus strand of JAJOZX010001092.1, from coordinate 288,310 downwards.
CTATACACGCCTACAACATGGTATCGTATATGGTACCTTTTTCTTAAACACAAATCATTAATTTATTGAATTAAATAACTACAAAATTGCCTCGGGATTGGCGACATAGCCTATTGGGAATGGAAATAATTGCCATACAATAGAATTGAATATGTAGGCATTGGGTCCACAAAACAAGAAAAACGTATTATTTCGTATCACAATTTTCCATTGTAGATGCTTGAAAATTTGAAAATTACTTTGGGAGAAGAAATAATGAAAACACAAATTAGACGTCTGGGGACTTTGTAAAGTCAGCGAATTTTGAAGACAGACTTCATATCAGAGCTGTCTAGTTTCGAGCGTTGCTTTAGGTAAGGGAGAAGTGCTTAATCTTCCTATAATTTCTGAGAGTACTTAATAATATAAAACTAATAACTCAAAAGGATAGGTCTATTCCTTCAGGTATTGAAGTATAGTGTTGCCTATATTAATGAAACGGAATAAACTCGTTGCGTAACCCCATCACCTACATCGAAAGAAGTGCGCACCCTACAACCAGAAGCGAGACCCAACGAAATAATGTTATGGTAATTTCCTTTTTTACCATTAGGCAGCGCTAAATAGCGAAGGCAAATAAATTTAACATTAACCAAAAAATAAAAACGCTACTTTACGAGGTCTTTTGAAGACCATAAACACAACTTTTTAATGAAAAGACGTAGGTTTTTGTCGTCAGCTCTCCACCAATATTTGCTGGAAATTTCCATCGGATGAGGGTGACGGCAATCAAACAACCCTATATAGTTTTTTTTATAGCAGACCCACCACCGCCAAGTAGTGTCGTATGCCTTTTCTGAATCAAAGAAAACGGCATAGAGGTGACGCTGCTCTACAAACATGACACGGATTGCAGTCTAACTGAACCATAAGGTCAGTGGTGTTAGAGCCCCTGCGAAAACTGACTCGCGTGGGAGAAGTAAATTATGGCATTCGAGGTACTACACCAGACAGCGAGAAACCATGATCTCGAAGAGTTTCGAGAGGCAGTTGGTGAGGGCTGTTGGACAGTAGTTGTTTTATGCGTGCAAGAGGGGGGCCAGGGGCGAGTGTCCGCAATAACACCCCGCCATAGAGGATGAAGAGAGCTAAAATCAAGATCCAAAATTTTTGAGGTGTACTCGAAAGATTGGAGGTCATAAACGGGGAAAGATGGATTGAGGAAGATTGTTCCAGAGTTCACCGGCTGAGTAGCTGCAAAATTGAAAATACCGATTAGCCTTTTCGTTCGAGAGTTGGACAGAAAAGGAATGAGAATGTGTCGAAAGTCTGGTACTACATCCTCTCCTAAACTCAGTCAGGCAGGGAGTGCCTCGAAACCAGGAGTGTAAACGTAACGAAGTAATTTTACTTAAGTATCATACTTAAATAACTTTTCTAGTATCTACTTTTTAAAAAGTGTTTAGATTTTCAAGTACTTTTACTCAAGTAATTTTTGAGAGAATTACTTGTACTTTTACTAAAGTAAAATTCATTTTATCCATTTCATTACTATTCTTAAAATTCAAATTTGTGGCAGCCGACAGCCAGTCAAAACGCAAGTTGTGCGCGGTATTTTAATCAGCATATACATATGTACATAGATGTTTTTTTTAATTCCTTATATAATTTATTCTGAAACAATAAGATTTGTGCGATCTTTTACATACAGCGTTTTGTTTAAAGACCTCATGGCCCACAACATTAATGTATCGGTATGGTTTGCGAGAACTGTAGGTGAGTACCAGTGGCGGCTCGTCGGTAGGCACTGCGGAACTGCAGTACCCCTAAATTTTTTATTTACAATTGAAATAATCAAGAACAATATAAGGATGAGCTCACTGAATAACTTTTTCAATAACTTTTGAAAATTTTATTCATTGCTCAATGCTCATCCTTTTATTTCAGTAATTATTTCAACCCATTCTTAGAGACAGCACCCCTAGAATTTTTAGTCACGAGCTGCCACTGGTGAGTACCTTATTCAGTAGATACTTTTTTACTGTAACAAGTAAATTTCAGGATGGATACTTTTACTTGTACTTGAGTAACGTTTTGATAAAGTACTTGAACTTAAGTAACATATTGTAGTACTTTTTACACCCCTGCTCGAAATTACTACTGTGAAAGAGATCCAGGCCTGAATGAGCTGAAAAGAGGAGGCGTGCAGTTATGAAGTTCAGAAGAACAGTGTCCGTTATAATAACGATAGTAAAGAGAGAGAGAGGGAGGCATCCTAACCTCTTAGAAGCTGTTTAAGAAAGAGTATATGTGACCTTTTCAGTAAATATTAAGAGAAGAGGAATGATTGAGTTTATTGTTCAAGGTAAGGGGACAGCCGTGTGAAAGATTATGATTAGAAGATAAGCAAACGACAAACACACTTTATTTCAGACTCAATAGGTACAAACGTTATACAAGAGGTCCATAGAAGATTAAGAGATAGTTGTCTGCAGCTCTGACTAAGTAGGCCAGTGAATCACTGTGCATAATGAACATACAATTGCCTATGTTAATACTTCCAGATTTGAGATTTATAAAATATATCGGAGACCAGTCCACTAACCATGGCTTCTATCTTATTGACTGACTCGCCAAGCCTAGTGATAAATCTAAATACAAAATTGCGAATGACACTGGCACAGTTAGGCACCTTATTGACTAAAAACAGCATACTCCACGAAGGAGCACCATTTATAAATCTTGGGGTCCTTAATAAATTCCTAAAAATAATAATATATGCACCATATAATTTTCTCAAATTATACATCCTGTAGTTCCACCACAAATGAGCTGTATACATTGGAGTACAAAAAGTTTTGAACAAAATCAACTTAACATCTAATGTACACACATGAAATTTTCTAACCAAAGTATTTCCCTGAGAATATAATTGTCTACATTGCCTTAGAATATCAGTCATCTGAAAGACTATCAGTTAGTATGTGGCCAAGATACTTAGTCTGGGTTACTTCTGACAGCACCATACCATTCAATCGAAATTCAGGAAATTTTATATATTTGTAGGCCTTGGTCCTCATAATCATAACATGAATTTTAGCAGGATTATATTTTATGTCGTTATCCTTCCCATGCCTTTCACACACCTTCAAAAGTGTGCTGAGCCCTTTTACAGATAGAGAAATAAGAACTAGATCATCTGCATACATCAGATGATCAACAGTCATTGTACCAATATAGCAGCCTATTTTACAGGTGTTCAGCACAGCAAATAGATTATCCATATAAACATTGAATAAGTAGGGGGGTAATACCCTTCCCTGCCTGACACCATTGGTCACAGAGAATGGCTCTGAATTAACTCCACCCCATCTTACCATCATTGTCTGGTGATTATACGAGAATATTAACATACGGACGAAGTAAACCAGGTACATTACGATTTACAAGTTTCATGAATAATTTCTCATGATTAACACGATGAAATGCCTTGGAGTCATCCAGGAAACAAAAAATATAGCATCTAGAGTGGTATTTACAGACCATTTCCTTCAAGGCAAACGCGCACATATCAGTACTGTGTTTCTTTTTAAAACCAAATTGGTTATCACTAGTATACAGGTAACATTCAAGTCTATTAATGAGTATACAGGGTGTCCCATAAGTCCGGCATCATAGGAGAAATTCATATTTTTCTCTTTCTACAAACCATAATTCATATTTTTCTCTTTCTACAGGCTATAATGTCTGTGAGCAAGGAAGAACGAATCCAGATAATTCTACTCATAGGAAATCGGAGTCAAAGAGAGGCCGCTGCTGAATTTAACAGACTGCATCCAGACCGCGAGCCAATAACAGATTTGTGTTAGCAGACTTGTTGCAAAGTTTAAGGAAACAGGATCCATAGAAGATAAACCACGCAGTGGACCTTCAAGGAGGCCCACTGACGATGATACAGCGACTGCTATCCTGGAACGAAGAAGGAAATTTCCCAACATGGTTCCAGCAAGACGGCGCTCCTGCACATTACAGCACCCAAGTAAGGGAATACCTGTACCAACAATTCCCTGGTCATTGGATAGGACGTCGAGGGCCTGTGGAATGGCCAGCTAGAAGCCCGGATCTCACGCCACTAGATTTTTATCTCTGGGGCCACTTGAAAGCGCTGGTATACGCAGAGAAAATTAGGAGTGTTGAACATTTGCTGCAACGCATTATTGGGGCATGTAACACCATTACTCCTGACATCGTTCACCGTGTGCTTGCTGACTGGGTATCACGTCTGAATTTGTGTATTGAAAACAATGGTGGACATATTGAGCACGTTCTATAAATAAAAGCGTTTGTTTTGCCTTTTTTTATTATTTTTCCTATGATGCCGGACTTATGGGACACCCTGTATGTTCAAACACGTTAGACATAATACTGATCAAAGCTATTGGCCTATAGTTATCTTTACTGTTGATTTTACCTTCTTATCTTTTAGTACTGACACCAAAGCAACGGATAACATTGTATCCAGCAAAACAACATATAAACCCCTGAAGCACAAAGCTAACAGACTAATATGTCACTACTAAATTCCAGATGCTCAGCAGAAATACCATCAATACCGTATGATTTGTTACAATCTAAACATTTTATGGCCTGTTTAGTTTCAAATACACTAACTCTTATATCTGGACTATAGGTGGTAGCATAATTAATATTATTGTTCTTATGTATAGAGTTGAATAACTCTGTAGTGTTCCTTCCATAATTTGACTATATTGTCAGTCCCAGTTACATTTTCAATATTAGCACTATTATTCATTGTTTTTAATTATTCCCAAAAGTTTCTTGGATTCTTACTGGCAAGCTTTCCAGCCAGAGCATCCCTGTTTAACTCATCCTCATGATTTTTTATATACTTTAATGCATGCTTGAACCTGGCATTACCCCTCTGTTTTTGTTGTAATACAGGGCCTTGCCTTGGTTTCCCTTGTTCATACCACATTAAAAAAAGCATCTCTGGATGCGTTATGAAGTTCAGCCACATAATCGCTCCAGCCAGGTCAACTTATATAATTTTTTTCTCCTAAAGGTATTTAAGTCAAGGCTAGCATTATTAAGAGAGGAAACAATTTGTTCATACATGTCTTTAAATTCCAAAATATGTGTTTGAATTCTACAGTTTACATCCTGACAACAGCATTTTTTAAGCTTTTCCCACTAGGCGACAAAGGCAGATCGGGAAGTGGCGGGGGGATTGAGGCAGAGGTGTGCTGCCAATTTCTTAACAACCGGTTCTGATACAGATAGGGATGTAAATCGGTGAGCGCCAATGGCGCGAGACGCGAGTCATTAAGCTAGGGGGTCTGGGGGAGCTTTTCCAAACAGCATTTTGTAACATTTTGGCAGAAATTATTTAACATATTCTTTATACTCACTAATGACATAATTATCTAAAAATACACTGAAAATTTTTTTAAAAAAATTACATATAAATAAATTTCTACTGACTGTTAAATATTTGTTAAAAACAAATAAACGGTTCGGTGATCCAATCAAATTTTAACAACCGGTTCGGGTGAGTCGGACGGAACCAGTCCCAGCACACCCCTGGATTAAGGATACTATGGATCCGGATGTTCCCTAATCAGGCCACCATCCCCGTGTGGTCTGAAATAACACTAGCATTACCTATATATAAATATTCAATGTAAATTTCATATTTGCATTTAGGATAAACAGTTCTAATTGTGACATATGTGCATGTATTATATGTATTTATATGGCTTCCAAGACAATGCTCCCAGGACAACTCCCAAGACAATTCTATTTTTACAAATTTTGAAAATTCCTTGTCCAGTACCCTAAAACTTCATTTACTGGGCGAAAAATTTTCTTCACTGGGTCACATTCATGTCGCCCTCTCACTAGGTTAAAAAATGACAAGCTAGAGCATCATTAGGGATAGATATTTTACTCAGCAAGCAATACCTCAGACCTATTACAATACCGTTGTTTGTCCTCATCATCAACTTTGGACCAGTCTAACTTCGCTTTACGTGTATCATTTACCTGTGATAGCACTGGAATACAATGAATGTCAAACTCAATTAACGGGGGCATGTGGTCAGAACTAGCAAAGGAGTACAAAACTGCCATATTCAGAACTGCCAGATTCAGAACTGCCAGACGTGCATCAGGTGTATGAATATTGAATACAATGATCCAACCATGAGGTGGTGTGCCAACTATCACTAACATAAATAAAGCTATCACCAGTAAGACTACACATGGATGAAAGGGTGAACTTAATATCTTCACAGAAGGCTTTTAAGTGGTTGTTAAACAAAGAATTATCATTAAGCTACACATGTCCTATCCAACTCATCAATAATATTACTGACCTTCCCTAATTTAATGAGATAATCATCTTCATTATCAACTGCCTGAAAGGGCATATAGATACACAGAATTACAAATTTTTTATTGTCTACACAAATTTCTATCCCAGTTAGCCAGTTCAAACCAAGTTTTAATTCACTAATATATTTCCCATACCCAACCTCCATAGAATAGCTACCCACCAGGTGGGTGGCCTGCAAGGAAACCATCTTGTTTATCTCTGGTGGCTTCCCCTATTCCATGAAAGTTACTGGACAGGCTATTCAGGTCCTTTAAGTCCTGTTTCCTGCAGACAGAGAATATCAGCATCTTCGAACAGCTTATCAATTATGATCTTCCTGTGTTTGCTGTTATTGCCTAAGCTTAGGCCTCTACAGTCCTGAGAGATTACCTTGAATGTTGCAATTAGAAAGATGCAGGAGTTCTGCCAGCCATCTCTACATGTTGAATTCCACTTATACTAGGCACAGCAGTTACAGCACAAGACCCAGCTGGATTTTCCTCCACAGTACGACGCATGATGTCTCCATAATTACCTTCTCCAGCACTTGCGAGAGGGGCTGCAGGTGTTTTTATTCCTTTCTTCTCGTAGAACCGACGTACATATACCCGTTCCCGCCATACTGCTGGGTCCATAAATACCCCTGAATCATCACAGACCGTTGTAACTTGAAAGGAACTGTACGTAGTCCACTTGGAGTCAATTTTCCTACATGTAACCTGAAGGATCACTATCTTTCACAAATGCCTGCAGCTCCTCGGCCGAAAAATAGATGGAGGAATTTAGTTTTGAGGCTTTGAAAGCCCCCACCCCCCCACCCCGAAGGTTGGTTTTCTCCACATCAGAGACAGTAGAAAGATCAGAGGTTAGGTGCACCATGGCCGTCCATGCGAATTATGGAGTGACTGTTGAAAGGGACGCTTTGTGAAGCGGGTGGAGAAGTGAAGAGTGGAATCATCGGCATAGGAGTGAATATGACAGGAAGTACGACTTTTGTGGATCATTGATAAATAAAAAGAAAAGAGTGGGTGACAGGAGAGAACCCTGAGGAACACCACTATTTATAGCTTTAGGAGAAGAACAGTGGCCATCTACAACTGTTAGAAAATCTAGATGAACAGCCATTGATGTCCCAATGCGATATGATGACTAAGCTAATTAATGCAGCATTGCATTGCTTTTTCATTAACTTAGAGCCAGCATTTTTGGGCTCTTGGGCATCATTTGGCCACTGGCAGCGTCCTTTCTACTCTTTTGTTGAATGTGGTACTGGTAGGGCGTGATCTTATAGAGAGCTCTCTTGCAATTCAGTTTGGTGGTTTAGATTAGATACAGGAGGTAAAGATTCGTTAGTGCACATGACCAGAACTCTATATTGATTTTTATATAGGGAGATTGAGCAAAAAAAATAAGAATACTTTACTCTATAGCGTTTTCCTCGCAAATATATATTTTTAGTTATATTTGCCTTTTCAAATTTACTTAAGAAATTACAATTTGAAGGATTTAAGTTCACGCCATCAAGTTCGCGGGATATATTGTTGACGTCTTACTCGGGTGATTATGACGTCTTACGTCATTATGTCCCGCCAATCAGCTGAAGTCACGCTGTCACGTCATACACCTGCGCATCCCCACTGCCCAAGCTTTTGAATTTGAATTTCTCAGTCACAAGATGTCTTCCATGTGTCGAGGGTTTTCTCGCTCAGAATGTCAAACCATTCAGCAAGTTTTTGAAAATAACGCGGCTGCAATAGACATTTTCAAAGCCAACGGCGTTCTCCATACTTCACTCGTTTGTCCAAAGTGTGATGCACACTGTCATTTTCGTGAAGATCGACACATTTGGTATTGCACAAAAAACCGCAAAATCGCCAAGACAAAGAGATGTACTCCTTGTGGCTCCACTTTATTCTCCTCCATCTCATAATTGAGGTAAGCCTAGCATAAGAATTATTTACAGGAATCAACGGCTCTTAAGGGAGGATCCAGGCCCCCTGGGTAGGGAATATACATTTCAAAGGAAATATATATAGGTATGGTAGGTTAGGTTATCCTAATGTAATGTTAACCCCTCCGTCTATGGACTTGTGCGGTTTGAGGTTGACGGGGGTTCTGGTTAGGTGGCAGCAACGGATTTGTTACCTTGGAGTAGTTGGTATCGTGTAAGGAATCGCAGTAGTTTCTCTTCTACCGGGTGTCTCAAAATAGATGGAACCCATTGACATGATAATAATTTATTACTCAGAAAATAAACTCCAAAAAAGATTACATTTCCTGGAAGCTGATATGATAACAATTAAAAACTGAAGATTTGAGGTCTCTAGATCAAAGGATACATTTATTAGAGCACATGTTCCAAATGACCGCCGTTGCGCTGCAGACACACTTGAAGCCGACGAGCGAAGTTGTCAATCACCCTGACACCCTGCACAGAGTGCAAGGGCCTCTGAAGCACCTCGTCTGGGGCTTGTGTGCCCCAGAACACATTGTTCTTGCTATTGACATACCCACTGAGCAAGAAGTGTGCTTCGTCGCTGAACCAAACATCATCAAGAAAGTCAGGATCCTCTTCGATCTTGTTCTCGAACCACCGGCACATCACAACACGTTTTGCCATGTCAGCTGGTGTGAGTTTATGCTTGATCTGTATCCTGTATGGGTACAGCTGAAGATCCTTGATCAAGATTCTTTGCACTGACGCACGTGAAAGACCCAGATCTTGGCAACGTCTTCGGATTGACTTTTTCGGACTCTTTCCGACAGAATCTCTCACCGCATTCACATTGTCAGGAGATCTTGCAGTCACCTTCCTGCCAGATCTGGGTGTTTCTGCTTTCTTGTTGAGATTGTTTACTGATCCTGTGGCTTGAAATTGTGTGCCCAACGATAAATTTGGCTTTTCTGGGGATAATTGTTGAAGTTGAACTTCCTGCGAAATTTCGCTTGCACAGTTTTGAATGATTTCGTCTCCAAATAAGTAGTGACGCAAAAAAATTTTTCCTCCTTTGTCCTTTGTCTCTAAGGATTCCCCAATTCTTCTTGTAGCGTATCGGGAAATTATTTTTCTCTATTTTAAGACTAAGTTCTCTGAAGAAAGCACGGCTCGAAGGAGAAGACAAAGATATTCTCTTACTGTAGTTTACTGCTAAAATTTAAGTCAGATCAGACAAATCAGAATAATAACGAGAAATTCTACACGTTTATATACAATAAATTTTGCTGACATAATTATTATTTAATGCTGACCTGTTTTGTTTTTTATTCCCAATAGGCTGAATTATTTTGCAAAATATTTGAAGATAAGGTAAATATTTTAACTGTAGCAATATCTAGACAGATAATCAAGATATTTGAAGATGAAGCCATATTTTTATTTTAAACCGCATATTGACAGATCTGATGTTATCATGGTCTGCCGAGTTAACTAAAAATGGAAAATGAAATATGCATTTTATTATGAATTACAATTAAACATGCATATGAGCCAAAATTAAATGCTTAAAATTTAAAATTAAGTGTTAAGCAAGACATGACTTCATCTTTTACAACGAAGAGAGAATGTATAAAGAAAATGAACATTGCAGAATTTAGCACAATTACATTATTAAGCTAAATCTAAAAAATTATTAAGTAATTTAAAAAAAATACTTCATTAATTATTCAGCAAAACTAAAATAGAAAGAAAATTAAAAATTTTATCCGAACTTGCATTTTCATATACAGACAGCGTTACGCGAGTTTGGACTCTATATGCAAAAATGAATACAAGAATATAAGAATTATTCATTGTTCATTTTTACACTAATTAAATAACCAAAATAGGTTTTTCTGGTTTCTTTCATGGTTTTTCAATTGAATTTTATCTTTATTTCTGTCGGAAATGAGCAGTCATGGACTCCAAATTGTAGGTAGTTGAAGAGGGGGGGGGGCATATCTCCATAACTGCTCATTTCCGACAGAAATGAAGGCCAGATTCAATTTAAAAACCATGAAAGACACCAGAAAAACCTATTTTCGTTAGTAGTTTCCATCCATGTCCACTAACGAATCAACCATATAGGATTGTTGCATCGTGCAATGGTGCAGGTTGTTGTTGCAAGGTTTAGAAAGACCATAAATAGTGCTCCTCTTTTCATTTTATGCTACTGAGGCCTAAAGTAGGCCCACATCGAGTCAGCATCCCTGAGGTAGGACCGAATAGGATCTCCAAGTCCATAAGTTGGTTTTAGTTTAGCTTACTTAACTTAGTCTATAAGTTAGAGTAGCTCCTCAGAGCTTGGCCGCTCAAGGCTTAGCTGGGATTTTGAATCCAATTAAAAGAAAAAGGTTCTTCGTAATCTGATTCTAGCCTAAGAGTGAGTCAGTGACTATCTATTTTTCGGCAAAGGTCTGATTGTGCAAATTGTAGCCTAAGTTAGGTCTCGACGGGTTGAGCATAATTTGAATTAATGTCTTAGGGTAGAAAGTTTGGTCGCCCAATTGTGAAACTTGGCCGCCAGTCTGTCGTTGGTTTGGGCCTACATTCGGTTTTATTGTTCGTAGGCAAAGGTTGCAGACTTCAGTGTGCCAGTTACTTGGGTGGAAAATTTGGTATTCCAAACTGGTGGTTGGTCAGTACCTCAACCAGGCAGTTCAGTTTATTGGATAGAAGGCAAATTCGAGTTTGGTTAAGTATTCTGGTCAGTTCAGCTTTTTTGGCATTGAGCCCAGTTGTCTCTTTTGCATTGAAGATGAGTGCAGCTGAATTAAACAAGTTTAGAAACAAGAGAAGGGCTAATTATAAAGATCATTGCCATTATAGATTCTGCCATAAAGCAAAAGGATTTAAACTTAGTGACTGCACAGCTTTCCATATTAGAAACTAAAACGTTTGCTCTAGAAGAAGTAATTTAAGATTGAGGCTCTTATTGAAGATGAAGTGGAAAATGAAATCATTTACAGAACAAGAGACTTTAGCAGTTCAGTGCAGTTAGAGAACAGGTGTAATAATGAAACACAGCCCTCAACAAACAATGTTAGTGAGGTTAAGGTTAACAGATATGCAGTTCAGTTACAGAGGTTTGTACTCAAAACATTTTCTGGGAGTATTCAAGGATTGGCAGACTGTTTTCAGTTAGCAGTTCATCCTAGTCAAGTAAAAAATTTTGGTGAAGAGAAAATTGCTTACCAGCAGTCCATTACCGATTCTACCAATACATTCTGCTCTCAAAGGTTTGAATGCGTTTTTGGATCAGGATTGATTGAGAGGAGGAGGTAGAATACAGTTTTCTGGGTTTCCAAAGGAGAAAAGACATCCAATTTTGCTACCTTCTCGGGGGGGCACTTTGTGGAACTTTTGATCCTGGATACTCATAAGAAGTTGTTGCATGCTGGAGTTAGAGAAGTGATAATAGAGATCGGACAACAGTTTTGGATTCTCAAAATTAGACAAGTAGTAAAAAAGGTCTTGCATAGATCAGGGGCGGATCCAGGAATTTAAGCAGAGGGGGGTCCAGTCTTGGTGGGGCTCGTTACTGATATGTCCTCGGCCTTCGGCCGAGGACGCGCGAGCGAAGCGAGCGCCAGGGGGGGTGTCCCCCCCTCGGTAGGAAATTTTCATATTTGAAGATAGCTTTAGATGGATTTGAAGTATATTCCCGTTATCAAAATCCTGCTTGTTCACACACCCAGGCCAGGTCTGAAATGTCTCAGGATCGGACATAAACTTTTTTTTCTTTATTCTTTTTAAGGAAATTAATTTTGTGGCAACCGGGATACATGTACCTTAAGCCATTTTAAGTCTTCAGGTCTTATTTTTCATATATAGGAGCAAACAAAAGCAATCGAAAAATCGTTGGTCCCGTGAGCAGGGGGGGGGGGGCGGACCCCCTCGACCCCCCCCCCCCCATGGATCCGCGCCTGTAGATATGTGATTTGTAAGCGTTGGAGTGCAAAGCCTTATCATTTAAAGGTGGCTCCACTTCCAAGAGAACGGTCTCTCTCTACTGCTCCATTTGATGTGGTTGGAGTAGACTTTGCTCTGTGTATGAGCAAGGGGAGTCCAACAAAGGTTATACACTATATGTCTTTTCACATGTGCTACCACCAGAGCAATCCATTTGGAGTTGGTAAGCAACTTCTTGGCCTTCAAAAAGGTTTGTGAACAGAATGGGTTTCCCAAATGAAATCTTATCTGATAATGCAAAAACCTTCAAAAGGACTGCAAAGGAACTCAAAGAAGTTTGGTCCTTGCTAAAAGAGGAAGGATTCCAATCCTACTTTTTACACCATGGGGGTACAGTACTGAATTGAATTGAATTGAATAACCTTTATTAATAATAAAATAAATACAGTAGTCTTTTTACACTTTACAATTTTTACAATGACATGAATAATTGTGAAGCTCGACTATTTAATTTTTTTTATTTAATTTGGCCCTTAAGCTTTAGGCTTTACTGGGCTCTTATTAAAAATAAGCAGCTAGCTGTTATAAATTAATAATAATAATAAATAAGTAAATAAGTATTATTAATAGTTAAAACCTGTATTTCAATCTTAAACAATATTAATGGACAATATTAAACATTATTAGTGGACATTAATCCAAGATTTTTGTTAGTATCCCATTATTAATCGGGATTTCAACTTGGTTTTAAAGAAATTTACATTCGCAATATTTTTTATATCGGCATGCAAGTCATTCCATAATTTCAATCCAATGAAAATGGGTAGTTTTGGAGATGAAGACAATCTAAACTGAGGTATAACAAGCTTTGCTCTATTTCTGGTCTGATACGAGTGGATTTCTTGATGAGTTACAAAATATCTATTTACCCACTGCAAATTAATGATTTTGCTCTTACACTTGTAAATAAAAATAAAATGTGCCAGTTTGGTTATATCGTTGAGCTTTAGTAGGTTTAGCTCTTTAAATAATGCACTAGAGTGATCAAGGAAATCAGCATCAGATAATAACCTTATTGCTCGTTTTTGGATGACAAAGATACCATTTAATGCGTTGTTAGCGGAGTTTCCCCAAACAAGGGTGCAGTATGTTATATAAGGAAGAACAAGAGTATGATGATAAAGAGTCAATAAAACTTGTCTAGGGACTACATTTCTAAGTTTAAGCATTATAGCAACGCTCCTTGAAATCTTTTTCGCGATATAATTTACATGATCACTCCATTGCAAATTCTTATCTAACATTACACCAAGAAATTTTGTTACGGTACAATCCTTTATGGCAATTTCATTAACATTAAGTTCATCAAGATATACATTTCTTTTATTAGTAAAAATCATGAAATTTGTTTTACTGGTATTTAGGAAGAGTTTATTGGTGGTCAACCATTTCATTACACTGATGAATTCTGAATGAAATATATTCTTAGCTGTATTAACATCTTTGCAAGAAAAAGAGAGTGGGAGTTTATTGTAGATAGAGCACCATGGTGGGGAGGATTTTGGGAAAGGCTAGTGAGAAGTGTAGAGTGTCCATTAAAGAAAGTTTTGGCTAGTGCTCATTTGGACAAAGAAGAATTGGATCTTCTGGGTTATAACCTATCATTTACTTCATTTTTTCAGACAACAACCGACAAGATCGTTTTTCTTATATAGAATTTAAATCTGAATCTATTTTCCTCTATGGTATTTCTTGTGTAAATTGATATTAACGGAGATATAAGCAGTTTTTGGATCGATTAAAATCGATTGAAATCGTATGGTGGTAATTATTCGTTTTACCACTTCGGGTCGATTTTAATATGAAAATAGTTTTTTCTGGTGTATTTTGATGTGTTTTATTTATATCTGACCTTCATTTCTTGTGCAAATTAATTAGTGAATGCCCAGTTTGGTCAACTGTACGTCCTTCATGATTGGTTAGGTTGTCGTGATATTTTCGTTTGTTTTAATGAAAATATCACGACTTAACTGAACTAACGAAAATATCACGACAACCTAACTAATCATGAAGGGCGTATAGTTGACCTAACCGGGAATTCACTAATTCATTTGCACAAGAAATGAAGGTCAGATTTGAATAAAACACACCAAAATACACCAGAAAAACCTATTCTCATATTAAAATCGACCCGCAGTGGTAAAACGAATAATAACCACCATACGATTTCAATCGATTTTAATCGATCCAAAAACTGCTTATATCTCCGTTAATATCAATTTGCACAAGAAATACCATAGAGGAAAATAGATTCAGATTAAAATTCTACATAAGAAAAACCGGATCTTGTCGGTTGTTGTATTATATGAAAAATTAAGTAAATGATGGGTCCGAAGAATTCTGCACTGTTTTGTGTGAAGTAGAAGCAATGGTGAACGACAGGCCCCATCACCTTTGTTTATAACAGTATGCAGGATGCAGAGCCATTGACACCAAGTCATTTTCTCTGTGGTAAACGATTAACATCAAGCCCTAGTTTGCCAGTAGACTTACAGCCTATCCAGTGCAGTCAAGAAGAGTTAACCAGAAGGTTCAAGTACCTTGAAGAGCTACAAAATCAGTTATGGAAGAGGTGGTAGATGGAATACTTGCCAGAACTCAATTCTTAGTTTCTTACCCATCAGGTAATGTAAATGGCTCCAATGCAAGTTGTATCAAGGTGGGAGAAGTGAAGATTGGGGATGAAAGACCAAGACAATGCCGGAAGCTTGACAATTGAAGAGTTGTTTGTCAGCAAAGACAATTTAGTTAGGTCTGCATTGGTAAAGCCTTCGGGAGGAAAATTAGAGAGACCTATACAAAAACTCTATGCTTTAGAAGTCAGCAAAAACACGGATAGTCAAACTGAGGCATTTGGGTTACAGTCTCTACGAGAAGGCTTGGCTAAACTTGCAGAACGTAGTGAAAACAATGCTTCTTTGGTGGGGATTGTTAGAAAATCTAGAAGAGGAAGAGCCATTGTTGCCCCAAAGCGATATGATGACTAAATTAATTAATGCAGCATTGCTTTTATATATTAAGTTAAGGTGTATATATAGGGTGATTAAAAAGAAAACACTTGTATGGGTTTTTCTGTTACAGGTATTTGAGATTAAAGATGGTGTCGTGTGTGTATATATATATATGTTAATATGTATATAGTCTAAAGTCACTAAAGGGAAAAATCACTAAAAGAAAGCTGAATGGCAACACGAAGGGATAAACAGAGCAACGCGGGCTGTTCGTTGGGATTTGGCTAGACTAGAGCATCGTTATTCATATATGACTAAATCGTTGGTGCTAAGTTTAATTTGGTGATGTTTCTAAGGTGACAAATGGGGTAGAAAGTTGTCAGTAAATAATAATAGTTAGGGGTAATGTCTATAGCTTCTAAATTAGTAAAGTTAGAGAGTTTAGGTAGACTGCTTTGTGGGACGCAGGAAATCTATGGTAGGCCCTAAAGAATATCTAATTCAACGCACCGGTAAGTGCCTTTGTTTGTTGTTTAGAAACCTAGTAACTTAGCGGGGTCACGGACCCCAAGCTATTACATTTGGCGACGAGGATGGGATTCAATCTGGCTCATTGGATTAAATTTGGCTCATTGGATTAAATTTGGCTCATTGGATTAAATTTGGCTCATTGGATTAAATTTGGCTCATTGGACTTAATTTGGCTTATTGGGTTCAAGTGGTTGTTTGGAAAATTGGATGTAGCCTAGTGGGTCGTCCGATTTGGTTGGTTTGTGTGGGTAAGCTACCGTACTATAGCTTAGGTCCCGCCGGCCTACTCTAATACTAATTCCTACTCAGCCCTAACTCTAATACTAATTCCTATTCAGCCCTAACTCTAATACTAATTCCTACTCAGCCCTAACTCTAATACTAATTCCTACTCGGCCCTAACTCTAATACTAATTCCTACTCAGCCCTAACTCTAATACTAATTCCTACCCAGCCCTAACTCTAAAACTAATTTCTACCCAGCCCTAACTCTAATACTAATTCCTTCTCAGCCCTAACTCTAATACTAATTCCTTCTCAGCCCTAACTCTAATACAATTTACTATTCAGCCCTAACTGGGGAGTAACGATCAAATTTAAACAAAATTTAACCTACTTCACGTTATTTGGCCTAAATCGGTTTTGTTCTAGCATGTCGGTGATTGGCCATATAAGCCCCTACGAAGACTCTGGGGAGGACTTCGAAGCTTATGCCACTAGGGTGAGGTTGTTTTCTGAGGCAAATTCCATTCCTGATGCTAAGAAAGTACCTACCTTTTTAACTATAATAGGCCCTAAAACGTTTGGCTTAGTTATGGACTTAGTTGCTCCTAAAGCACCTGAAACTTGCACCTATAGTGAATTGGTACAGGCCCTAACCGATCACTACAAACCCCGAGTAGTTCTCATCTATAAACGCTTCAAATTTTATTCGAGGCATCAGACGGTAAATAAAAGCATTGCAGAGTTTGTTGCAGGAATAGAAGCCCATAGCCGTACTTGTAAATTTGGGGACAAATTAGACGAAATGCTAAGTGAGAGGTTTGTAATGGGTTTCAAAGAGGAGTCTACCCAGAGAGCCCTATTAGCTATACACAGAGCTGGGCAGTATATAAATACATTTGTATTTAAATACATTTGTGTATTTAGAACTGTATTTATAAATACATTGTTTTTCATGTATTTAAATATAGTATGTAAATACTTTAATGAGTATTTAAATACAATGTATTTAAATACTCAAAATATAAAAATGTAAATACTTTTACTGGTTTAATACACGTTCTGTACTAGCACAGTACGACGCGTCGACAGTGTAGTACAGCATGTTTCATGTTTCAACAGTTTGGGAAAACATCCTCTCATAAAAAGACTGTTCCTCCGCTATAACACGACATTACCATCTTCGGCACCGGTAGAGCGAATATTCTCATTCGCGGGAATCACTTTGACTCCCAAAAGACTCTCTTTCAGACAAAACTTTTGAAAGATTGGTTTTGATCCGCAGCAACCGTGAAATAAAAGAGAATTCGTAAGGTGCCTTATGTTTATGTTTACGTCTTATGTTTACGTTTATGTCTCATCTACTCATTAATTGTTACTCATTTTGCAATGATATAATGAGTATAATATGTCACTGGTTGAGCATCGTAAGTTCTAAGTTCTTTTGTTTTTGTTTTGTTCTAAAAAGGGAAATATATAACCGGAAATTAGATTGTACTATTTCTTTATCCTTTATCAAGCATTTTATATTGTTGTTACTCATGAATTAGTGAATGCATATGTTAAAATTTGTATGTATTTAAAATGTATTTACAAATGTATTTTGTATTAAGTATCTAAATACATTCGTAAAATGTATTTAGTATTTAAATACATTTCTCCCATGTATTTAGTATTTAAATACATTCAATGTATTTATTGCCCAGCTCTGGCTATACAGGACCTAACTTTTAGTCAGGCTGTAGAAATAGCTGCGGCTAGAGAAGCAGCTGCTAAAGATGTTAGAGCTTTTGGCAGTCACAGTAGTAAAGCCCAACACGTAAATAGCTTTAAATCTTCTAGGCCTGGCAGACCTAATGAGCCTACTAGACAGACAAATAAAAGGTATGCGGCAAATACGACTAAACCTACTAATTCAAACGCTAAACAGGAGGAAAAGCCTTCCAAGCCATGTACTGGGTGTGGAAACCACCATTGGAAGAAGGACTGCCCCTTTAAAGAAGCAGTTTGCCGAAACTGTAGTAAAATAGGCCACATAGCTAAAGTTTGTTTTTCAAAGAAAACAAGGGATGAAAATTCTAATTATAACATTTCCAGTGTAAATCCTCAAAAGGGAAATACTTCGAACATTGGAGTGGAGTACCTATTTTATGAGCAGCAAAGTGGTGATAATACAGGCCCATATATTGTAGAGGTAGGGCTAAATGGAGTTACAGTTCCTCTGGAACTAGATACAGGTGCTGCCCGAACTGTCATGTCCAAAACAGTTTTTGAGAAAACTTTCAAAAAATGCACCTAAACTACATTCATCTAAAACAATACTAAAAAAATATGGGGACATACAAATACCTATTTGTGGAGAAGCATCCATCACAGTTACACTCAATAAGAAAACTTTGTCTCATCCCTTAACTCTTTTAGTGGTGGATGAGCAAGGGCCTACTCTACTAGGCTGTGATTGGATTGATGCTTTGAAAATGCCTGTTGACAAAATTTTGCCAAAGGGTCAGGCAGATGTGCATACATTCTCATATCCGTCTGACAGACTCATTGTTAAGGGAGTTTTCTTCTGTTTTTGGGCCTGAAGTAGGCAACCTAAAAGGCCATCAGGTATGTATAAAAGTAGATCCTAATGTAACTCCGAAATTTTGTAAGGCTCGTTCAATTGCGCATGCACTGCGGGAGAAGGTACATTTAGAAATTGACAGGCTGCTCAAAGATAAAATTATCAAACCAGTCACACACGCTAAGTGGGCTGCTCCAGTAGTTCCTGTACTAAAACCTGACAAGTCCGTGCGGTTATGTGGGGATTATCGTTTAACAGCAAATAGAGCAGTCCTTCTAGATTGCTACCCTATACCCAAGCCTGATGAATTATTTAGCTCTCTTGCTGGGGGTAAATATTTCACAAAACTAGATATGCCCCAAGCCTATGCTCAACTAAGTTTAGATGAAAATTCTAAAGAACTAACTATCATAAATACGCACCGAGGCCTATATAAGTACAATAGGCTATGCTATGGAATAGCATCGGCTCTGGATATTTTTCAGAGGACAATGGACCAAGTTCTAGGTCACATTCCGGGGGTACTTTGTTTTATAGAATCTAGATGATGTCCTCATTTCAGGTTCGTCTAAAAAAGAACACCTAACTAGATTAACCACAATTCTAAAAAGACTCCGGGATGCCGGACTTAAGCTAAAGAAAGAAAAGTGTTCGTGGGTCACTAACGAGGTTTCATATTTAGGGTTCCGCATAGATGCCTCAGGCATTCATTCAACGGTGGATAAACTAGAAGCAATAGAAAATGCACCACCTCCACAAAACATCACACAGTTACAAGCTTATTTAGGTCTAAACTTTTATAAGAAATTTTTGCCTAATGCATCGACTTTCCTTGAACCCCTAAATAAGCTATTACGATCTGGGGAACAGTGGAGATGGGAGAAAACCTAAAAGGAAGCATTTGAGGCTTCCAAGGACGTACTACTAAAGTCCACTCTCCTAGTGCTTTATGATCCTAAACTTCCTCTCATAGTTTCAGCAGATAGCAGTTCTTATGGAATTGGGGCAGTGTTATCTCACCACATTGATGGTGTAGATAAGCCTATCTGTTTTGCTTCTAGAACACTAACTGAGACTGAAAGACGATATGCACAACTTGAACGTGAAACCTTGGCCTTAGTATTTGCAGTAAAAAAATTTAATTTCTATCTATGGAGTCATGACTTTAAACTAATTACTGACCATACGCCTCTTTTAGGTTTATTTTCACCTAATAAAAATATTCCAGTTATGGCCTCAGGTAGGATTCAATGATGGGCACTGCTTCTACAAGCCTATAAATTTGACTTAGTACATCGTCAGGCAAACTTCTAGGTACGGCTGATGCGCTAAGTAGGTTGCCATTAGAAAATCCAAATGAATGTGTACCTATACCTACAGAATGGGTTCACTTGGTGGAGTTTTTGGAATCCACTCCAGTATCTGCGGTACAAATAGAGCAGTGGACAAAATCAGACCCTATTCTGTCTAGGGTCATCCATTACTGCTCAGTTGGTTGGCCTACTAAGGTTGAGAGTGAATTACAGCCTTTCTATCAACGTCAGTCTGGACTCTCGATCCAAAATGGCTCTCTCTTATGAGGCCACAGAGTGATAATTCCGAATGAAGGCAGGTCGAATTTAGTGAAGGAACTTCACGCTGAGCACATGGGTGCAACAAAAATGAAAGAGCTGGCGAGGGCTTATTTCTGGTGGCCCGGTTTAGATGGAGAACTTGAATCATTGGTTCGTTCCTGTCAAAGCTGCCTAGAGAACAGAGATCTCCCAAGGAAAAGTCCACTTCATCCTTGGAAATGGCCTACTATGCCTTGGCACAGGATCCATGTTGACTATGCAGGTCCTATAAATAATACTTATTTCCTAGTCATTGTGGACGCCTACTCTAAGTGGGTGGAAATTTTTCCAACCACTTCCACGACTTCGGGTGTTACTATTCGCTTACTCCGTTCGTATTTCGCTCGATGGGGGTTACCCGTACTCCTGGTTTCCGACAATGGTACTTGTTTTACCAGTGAGGAATTTCGTTCTTTTGTCCACCTAAATGGCATTAGACATGTCCGGTCTAGTGTTTTTCACCCGTCTACTAACGGTCTCGCGGAAAACATGATCCGTACTTTCAAGTCGGCCTTGCGTCATTCTCGTCTGGAGGAAATGCAAGTGGTGGTGGATAAATTTTTGTTTAAATATCGACTAACACCTTACACAACGACGGGGGTGTCTCTTTCTAAATTTATGATTGGCCGGGGAATTCGTTCAGTTTTCGATTTGTTACGTCCAAACGAAACGTTACAACGACGAGTTTTACGCCATCAGGAAAAACAGAAGTTGTACCACGACACTAAAAATGGGAGAGTTATAGAAGCGCAACCTAATGATGCAGTTTTGATTCGCAACTATGGGGCTGGACCAAAATGGGTTCCTGCGACTGTGCAGGAGAGAACGGACCCTGTTTCCTTCAAGTGCCAACTAGAAGATGGGCGTTCTATTAAACGCCATCAGGACCAGATATGGGAACGTGAATTGCAGAATGACCGGAGTCTTCCGGAAGGGAGAACCATCCTCTGGAAAATGGTTCAATTCGCCCGCCTATGCAAGTTGCACCTATTCCTACTACATCAACCCCGCTCCGCAGGTCGTCTATGGTCTCTCACCACCATCCCTGACAGACTAAACTTGTAGGGGAGGAGTGAGGTGACGCGTGTATATATATATGTATATAGTCTAAAGTCACTAAAGGGAAAAATCACTAAAAGAAAGCTGAATGGCAACACGAAGGGATAAACAGAGCAACACGGGCTGTTCGTTGGGTTTTGGCTAAACTAGAGCATGGTTATTAATATCTGACTAAATCGTTGGTGCTAAGTTTAATTTGGTGATGTTTCTAGGGTGACAAATTGGGTAGAAAGTTGCCAGTAAATAATAATAGTTAGGGGTAATGTCTATAGCTTCTAAATTAGTAAAGTTAGAGAGTTTAGGTAGACTGCTTTGTGGGACGCAGGAAATCTATGGTAGGCCCTAAAGAATGTCTAATTCAACGCACCGGTAAGTGCCTTTGTTTGTTGTTTAGAAACCTAGTAACTTAGCGGGGTCACGGACCCCAAACTATTACAAAAGAGAACTGAATAAGCATTTGAAATGGCAACAAGGCTGAGTTTGGAGGAAAGGAAGGAAGGGTGGGGCATGGAAGGAGGCGTATCAGTCTCCCACAGTCGTACAAAACACCAAAAATGTTTACAAATAAATTGGAAATAAAAAATAAAACCTCATATACGTGTTAAATTTTGTTTAAATTTTATATATATATATATATATATATATATATATATATATATATATGTTAAACACAGACCGTGCATGGAACAAGGAACTCTTCTGGAAAATTACATCCACTATACAGGGTGTTTCTAAAGTAACCATCTATTTTGCGAAATAATATGAATTATAAAAAAAACACCTTTAAAACATGAAAATATATATATATATTTGTAAGCTCGGCACACATTGTTGCTCTTCGTGGATAATCTTCTTCTTGTAAGTTGTGGAACACTTGAATGTGGTATGGCTTTTTCTTTAAATCATAACGTAGAATTCTGTAAACCGTTGTTTGTGGAATTTCTAATCTGTGGGATGCCCTCCGAATCGATTATAATTGTGGATCCTCTTCGAATGCTTCTTGAACAGATTCGATTCTTTCGTGAGATCATCTTGGCCGTCCAGATCTACGCTCGTCATGCACAGATCCAGTCCTCATAAATTTGTTTACTAATTCGCGAATAGCCTGGTCTCTAGGGCCTGTTTTACGAAACCTTCTCTCAAACTTTTCTCTAATTTCATTGCACTTCATGCCTTTTATCCTGCATGTTACTACATAAACCCGTTCTTGCACATTCATCATCAATGATATGGGTCTGAAAATAAAATAAAATAATTAACAAAAAATCGTGTAAAGCAATTGAAATATTATAAATACATGAATTTTGTATAACAATGCACATACCATTATGCCAATATAACAATTGTTTAAAATCCCCCTATTTCACCAAAATAGATGGTTACTTTAGAAACACCCTGTAGTTCGAATAAGTAATGATAAATGACAAATACTATAATTTTTTCTTTTTCATGGTGGAAAGCCCAACGTGGGCACCGGGTTACTCGCAAAGACGCCCCAAAATATAGCTCCCCTCACCAGCTATCTGCAAAGCAGATAGGATCCAGCTTTGAGACAGGATCTAGGGTTTGCAGCTTCCACCTACCCTACTACATTCAGAACCTCAATATACGCGAGAAACTCGTTGCATTCACGTCGGATTGAATACATCAAAGGAAAAGTGGTAACTATTGTATTTTTAGCCATAAAACAAAACAAACCAACTGGGACATTGAGCGTCCACTTTTCAAGGCACATAATACGTCCGTTTAATATACACAAACTCAGAATGGTCCCCTGAGAAATTTATATGTTAAACACAGACCGTGCATGGAACAAAGAACTCTTCTGGGAAATTACATCCACTATAGTTCGAATAAGTAATGATAAATGACAGATACTATAGTTTTTTCTTTTTCATGATGGAAAGCCCAACGTGGGCAGTACTACAGGATGTATAATTTGAGAAAATTATATGTTGCATATAATAATATTTTTAGGAGTTTATTAAGAATCCAAGATTTATAAATGGTGCTCCTTCTAGTGTCAGTTTGCTGTTTGTAGTCAATAAGGTGCCTAACTGTGCCAGTGTCATTCGCAATTTTGTATTTAGATTTATCACTAGGCTTGGTGAGTTAGTCAATAAGATAATAGAAGCCATGGTTAGTGGACTGGTCTCCGATATATTTTATAAATCTCAAATCTGGAAGCATTGGCGTAGGTAATTGTATGTTTATTATGCACAGTGATTCGCTGACCTACTTAGTCAGTGCTCCAGACAACTATCTCTTGATCTTCTATGGACCTCTTGTATAATGTTTGTGCCTATTGAGTTTGAAATAAAGTGTTTGTTTGTTTGTATATGCACATTAAGTTGTGTTATAATAACATTGTATTTGTATGTTAGGTTAAATGGCTATGCTTTCCTTATTTTTGTACTTGTATGTCAGTTTAAGTGGCTATGCTGGCCTTATTTTTGTATTAAGGTCAGTGTATGATAGGACTGTACCTGCATATTAGGTTAAGTGGCTATGGATTGTGAATGATCCTCAATAAAGATGTTTTTGTTTTTATATAAAAAACGATTTCGAGGAGCGTTGCTATAATGTTTAAACTTAGAAATGTAGTCCCTAAACAGGTTTTATTAACTCTATCATACTCTTGTTCTTCCTTATAAACGTACTGCGCCCTTGTTTGGGGGAATTCCGCTAACACTGCTTTAAACAGTATCCTTGTCATCCAAAAACGAGAAAAATGTTATCTGATGCTGATTTCCTTGATCATTCTAGTGCATTATTTAAAATTGTTAAAACTACTAAAGCTCAATGATGTAATCAAAGCGGCACATTTTATTTTTATTTACAAGTGTAAGAACAAAATCATTAACTTACAATAGGTAAATAAATATTTTGTAACTCATCAAGAAATCCACTCCTGTCAGACCAGAAATAGATCAAAGCATGTTATACCTCAATTTAGATTGTCATCATCTCAAGAATTACCCATTTTCATTGGATTGAAACTACGGAATGATTTAAATGGTGATGTGAAAAATATTGTGAATGTAAAGTCATTTTAAACAAAGTTGAAATCTCAATTACTAATAATGGAATACTAATAAAAATCTCGGATTAAATATACATTAATTGTTATTGTTCATCTCTTATGTCTCGTGTCTAATATTGATTTCTTTGTATAGTATTGGAATCATACCTTCAATAATAACTTCGTATTTATTTTATATCAATAATAATAATTAAAGATTAATACATACCCTAATTAATAATTCTTATTCATGATTTATGTATATGTATTATTATTAATAATAATAATAATAACTTTTATTTTTAATTAAGAGCCCAGTAAAGCCTAAAGCTTAAGGGCCAAATAAAATAAATAGCCCAGCTTCACAATTTTTACGTCGCTATAAATTGTAAAAGTACTGTATTTATTTTATTAATGAAGGTTATTCAATTCAATTCAAAAGTTGCGGAATCACTCAGGCCCCACGACTCCCCTCACCAGGAACGCCGGTCGCCACGGACGGCAAAAATGCGGAGAAACCATTTCGTCTGGTCTCTCTCCGCTGACCTCCCGGGCTCGGGTGTCCCTGCCGGAGGACGTAAGCCATCCACCAGTAGCTCAATCACGTTAAGGCGGCTTCCATTTGTGGGAGGTGGGAACACCTCATTGAAAGATCTGCCATAATAGTAAGGAATGAATGAATGAATGAACAGCAGTGCTTCACCGGCGCCTCAACTGCCGAGTCATATCGCGCCGATACGAAACTAAAGAGAAAACGCAAAGAAATGGGAAGAGAAAAACAATAGAGAAGGAGCAATGGAAGAAAGACCGTGATAAAAGAGAGAAGGCAGTAGGAACAGCAAAAAGAGGAGGAAGTTATACCCGAGTCACATTAAGTAGAGAGTAGGAGACCAGTCTGGCGGAGAAAGGAGAAAAGTGTGTCCTTCAGTGTAGGCGTGGACTCACCTAACAAACGAGGAAGAGGTAAAAGTGGACCCTGAACGGCAGAAAGGGGAAACGGAACGGGCGGCGGCAAAAGCAGGACAAACTAAAAGTAAATGCGAGACTGAAGAGGAATACCGCAAGGGCAAAAGGGGTCAAGATCCACCGTCATAAGATGACCATGCATAAGGCGAGTGTGACCAATACACAGCCGTACCAGAGCGGTCTCAAAGCGTCGATCACGCTGACAGAAGGAAGACCACTGACGGATCGTGGGCTTCAAGACCCTCAGGAAATTCCTGGACACATCCTCCCACTGGCGCTGCCACCGCCGAAGGAGTGCTTCCCGGAAAACCCTCGTAAAATCTGACGCCGGGAGAGGTGTGTTAGGTGCGAAAGGTAGGGAGAACACCCCACTCGCCGCAGCGTCAGCGCATTCGTTGTCCGGAACACCGACGTGGGAAGGTACCCAACTAAAGATGACCAACTTGTAACGTGATGAAAGGACAAGCCATTCCTGGATCTGTCGCACCAACGGCTGCGGGGAGATAAGAGAGGACAGGGCCTCAAGAGCGCTGCGAGAGTCGAAGTAGATGGTGAAAGACGTAAATGGGAATTGAGAGAGGAATCGAAGGGCCAAGAGAATAGCTGAGAGTTCCGCCGTGAAACTGGAAGCCGCTGGGGGAAGGGATAAGGATTGGAATTGAATTGAAAGAATAGCAGTGCTTCACCGGTGCTTCAACTGCTAAGGTCATATCGCGTCGAAACTAAAATAGAGAGAGCAAAAGGAGATGGAAGAAGAAGGGACTTTGAAGGAGTAACAGCTAAAGAAAAGTCGTGAGAGAGAAGAGTAAAGGTACTATGAACAGCAAAAGGAGGAAGAAATTACACCCGAGTCATATTAAATAGAGAGCAGAAGGCCAGTTTTGACGGAGAAAGGAGAAAAGTGTGTCCTTCGGTATAGACGTGGAGTCACCCAACAATAGAGTAAGAGTAAGAGTAAGAGTGGAGCCTGAAGGGCAAAAAGGGAGGAACTGGGAGCGACCGACGGCAAAAGCAGGACAAACCAAGAGCAAGTGCGAAATGGAGAGAGGAATGCCGCAAGGGCAGGAGGGGGCAACATCCCCCGTCATAAGATGACTATGCGTGAGACGAGTATGACCGATGCGCAGGCGCATCAGAGCTGTCTCTAACCGCTGATCACGCTGACAGGAGGAAGGCCACTGACAAATCGTGGGCTTCAACGTCCTCAAGGAATTCGCGGACACGTCCTCCCACTGGCGCTGCCACCGCCGAAGGAGCGCTTCCCGGAAAACCACCATGAAATCCGACGCCGGGAGAGGTGTGCTAGGCGCGAAAGGTAGGGAGGACACCTCCCTCGCCGCAGCGTCCGCGCATTCGTTGTCCGGAACACCGACGTGGGAAGGTACCCAACTAAAGGTGACCAACTTGTGACGTGATGAAAGGACACGCCAGTCCTGGGTCTGTCGCACTAGCGGGTGCAGAGAGACAAGAGAGGACAGGGTTTCAAGAGCGGTACGAGAGTCAGAATAAATAATAAAAGATGTAAAAGGGAGGTGAGAAAGAGACCGGAGGGCCAAGATAATAGCCGATAGTTCAGCTGTAAAGATGGAAGCCGCTAGGGGGAGGGATAATTATTTAATTTCCGATGGGAAGACGGCCGCGCAACCCACTCCAAGTGGCGATCGAGAGCCGTCAGTGAACACGGGGATAGAGTTAGCATGGAAAGAGGAATGGGATAGAAACAGTTGTCGAAGGGCGGACGGGTGGGACTGTGACTTCGGTACGGTAGAAAGGAGGGAGCAGATACGGAGGGGGAAAAGGCTCCACGAGGGGTAGGTAGTGGGGGGAGGGGAGAGCAATCGCCCCTCCACCCCCAGAGGAGACAGGACTGGGGCCATTCGGAGACCAAACGGGCGGATCGAGTGGGGATGACGGTCAGTGTGCCGAAGTAGAAGGGCCGAAGAGGAATTGGAAGACCGGGTTGGGAGAAAACTGCCGGACGCGAAAAAGGTATTTCAGGCCCGCTAAGGTACGGTGGGCACCCAACGGGAGATGACCACTTTCTGCGTAAAGGCTAACAATAGGAGAAGATCGGAATGTGCCAGTGCTGATGCGCACACCCAGGGAGCGGATCGGGTCTAGCATGCGCAGAGCGGAGGCAAGAGCGACGGAATAGGCTTGACAGTCATAATCCAATCTACTTTGGACCAGGGAGTGATAGAGCCGCCAAAGGGTATGGCGGTCAGCATCCCAATCAGTATGAGAGAGGAACTTGAGGAGGATACAAGTCTGAAAGCACGAAGCCTTCAGAGACTTCAAGTGGAGAATCCAGGAGATGCGGGAATCAAGGAGGAGACCTAAAAATCTAATTTGGGGGACAACAAGGAGTGGCGATCCATAAGGAGAGAGAGGGAGAAGGAACGGCAGTGCAGCGGCGGCGTCGACAAAAGTGCATCACCACCGTTTTCGAAGGCGAAAATCGAAACCCGTGATCTGTGGCCCATCTGGAGACGTTCAAGGAAGACAGGTCGGGAACCGGAACAATATACAAAAATACACAACTCAATCCTTCCTCTTCTCTTGACATTCTTGGCGTTTCCTTTTCTCGTGATCTTTCCTGGAAAGATCACATATACTCTCCTTCTAAAACAGCTTCTAAGAGGTTAGGTGTGCTGTACCGCCTCCGCGGTTTCTTCACCGCCCCCTCAGTTCCTGTCTCTCTACAGGGGTCTGGTTCAACCCACACAGCCGTACTTGACTGGGTGGAATCAAAGGTTTATCGTCTCATGAATTCCCCGCCTCTTACTGGTTGTCTTCAATCTCTCTCTCTCTCTTCGCTGCAATGTTGCCTCACTCTCTCTTTACTATGGCTATCATAACGGACATTGCTCTTCTGAACTCTCCAACTGCATGCCTCCTCCTTTAACCCTTTAACGACGGATGGTACCTTAAGGTCGACCAGAAATAATAATATAAATTGTACTACAATGCCTCGTTTCTATAAATGTTTCTACGTGTTTATATATAGATGTCATTTAGTTGTCAGTAAAGGAACCCAAAATGTGTATCATTTCAGTGACTAGTTACTAAAATATTTAGTTTTGAATAATAATAAAACCTATACGTTCTGGTAACAAGAGTGACCGCATGCTGCGGACTCGTCCTTAACCCTTTAAGGACTAGTCCGCAGCATATGCTAGTGAGTGAGTGAGCTAGTGAGTGAGCTAGTGAGGGCTACTGGATGGTGGTTAAGGGGAGATGTTGGGTCCTTACTGGGTTTAGGGAAGGAGAGCACCACTGCTTTCCTCCAACAGGAGGGGAAGGCACCCTCTACCCAACTCAACTTGTAGAGGGTGAGGCGAAAGGAAAGAACCGAAAGGTGTAGGTGGCGAAGCATATCGAAATGAATGTCGTTGGGGCCGGGGACAGAGTTGCCTCAGGAAGCCAACTTCGATCGCACCTCCGACATGGAATAAAGGCGGTTATAAGAGAAATTATTGGGAGTCTGAAAAAGGTGAGGGTAGCGAACAAGCAAAGCCTTACGCCGGAGGAAAGCAGGATCTTGATGGTCGTGTCGGGAGATGGAAGCAATGATCGACGCCACAGCTTCGGCCACTACAGTAGGAGACGACATTGGGCGTCCGTCTGTCGTAAGAACAACAGGAAGATGAGGAGAGGATTTACGGGAAATTTTCCGAATCTTGTTCCAGATTCGGGAGGAAGGGTGCGGGAGATGAGAGAGGAGACGTAAGTTTGCCAAGAAAAGCGGCGGGCTTCACGGACTGTGCGACGGGCCTGAGCCCGCGTATGTTTGAAAGCCATTGAATTTGTGAGGGATGGATTGTGCTGAAGACGGCTAAAGGCCGACTTCTACCGCGAGGGTCTGGAGTGACAAGCCAAGAAAATTCAAGGAAGGCGGAAGGAGAAGTAAGCGAAAGATCTAGGGAGGAGAACGTACGGGTCTGGAGGTGAAAAGCTGTGGGTTGGCCGGTATTGAGAAGACAGAGAAGAAGAAGTTGAGAGAAGGGAGACCACAGCGCCAACGCGCTGAATGGTGACACTATCACCCCACAGAGGATGGCGTACATTGAAGTCTCACAGGAGGAGGAAGGGGAAAGGAAGCTGCAAGAGTAGAGCAGAACGCTCGTTAACAGAAAGTTCCTGTGACGTGGGGAGATAGAGGGAATAAACTGAATATAAACGGTCAAGGAAAACCTGGGCCGCTACAGCCTGGAGGGGGTTGCAGAGGGGAAGGGAGTAGACGGCACGTCAGATCGGATGAAAACGGCTGTACCCCCACGGGGAGCCTGCATCGGACGGACGGGGAAGGAGAGGTATGATGAAAATCTGCGGAGAGGGCGCAAGGGGTGAACCCGAAGTTGGGTCTCTTGAAGGCAGACACACACTGGATCAAAATCCTGAATAAGGAAAAAAATCCTCCCAGTTAGTGAGAAGACCTCGACAACTCCATTGAAGGATAGTAGCCATCAAGTGCGGAATACAGGGGGGGGGCGAGAGACGTAATCGGGCGAGACTTAGAAGTGTGACTAGAAGAACGAGCAGACGAAATTGGGGGTGGGTTAAGGAAGGGGTGGTCAAAGAACGGATGAAAGGAGATGGAGGGAGTTTAGATTATGGGGATTGGGGGTCGTGGAATGCGAGAATAAGGGTACGAAGCTGAGCGGAGTGAATCTGATTTCCGGGGTGGGGGTGGAGAAGAGAATGCCGGGACATTGGGAGGCCAAGAAGGGAGGCGGGCGGAGAAGGGGGGTTACAAAGCAGGGCGGGGTGAATCCGGTTTTCGGAGTGGAGGTGAAGATGTCAGGGGCATCGGGAGGTCAAGGAAGGAGCGGAGCAGTGGAGAAAGGGGAAGAGGATTGATGTCGGCTTGAACTTCGATTTCGGAAGCCGCATGACCACCATCAGGAATGGAGGAGGGAAGGGGACGGGCGCGAAAGGAAACAGGGGAACCCAGAGGAGCCAGTAAAACGAGAAGGATCACTGGAGGCGTGATGAATATGATGGCAGGAGGAAGAGAACTGGTGGAAGAGGGGGTGAGAGGACGAGGAAACAGAGGACCTGAGCAAGGAAGCCTGGCAGAGGGGCCCAAACGCCAGGGGCTGGCGATGGGTCGTTTAACAGAAGAGCGAGGAGGGGAAGAGGGACCAGAGAAGGGAGCGGTTTTTTATATATATGCTGAAATGTCAGCAATGGTTTCGGGAGGATGGATAAACACTCTAGATACCACTAAGGTGAAGCAGCTGGGGACAATAGAATTGGAAGTTCTGGGGGTACGGACGGATGGAGAAGAGAACATGGGGATGAAGACGACGCAAAGGCCGATATAGAGGACGGGATTGGGGGACGGGCGGATGAGGCTTGATCTCGCCGAGAACAGCATGAGGAAGAGGACGGTACAGAAATGACTAAAGTTCGAGGCAAACGGGAGGTAGTAGGGAGGGAAAGATGCAGAGTCTGAGCGAAGGAAAGGCCGGGGCGAACGAACCGGGATCCAACACGAGCCCTCGTTTCTTGGAAGCTGATTCTGTCAGATTCCCGGACTGACAGGACCTCACGCTCAAATAAGTAGGTCGGACAGGAAGAGGCGCCGGCGGCGTGGTCAGCATCACAGTTGGCACAGCAGGGAGGATTGGAACAGAAGGAACCATGCGTCGGAGACGCGCAATTGACGCAAATACCAGGGGAATTTCGACACGTCTTACTGACGTGTCTGAACCTCTGGCACGTAAAACACAGACGTGGTCCAGGAATATAATGGCAGACCAGAAATCGGAGATAACCGGCCTTAATTTTCTTGGGTAACTAGGAACTGGCAAAAGTCAAGATCAATAAGGGGGATGGAACTCTTGTCCCCTGGACCATACCGGGTGGGTAGGCGGTAAACATGAGTCACCTTCTGAGAAGAGAGGCGGGTGAAAAGATCCGATTCCAAGTATTCCAAAAGACAGGGGGGGGGCATGAACTACACCCGTACAAATATTAAAGGAAGAATGGGAGAGGCAGTCTAGGGGAGCAGAAACCAGGGTCGAGAGGGACGAAACTTTCTGGTATTGGGCCTTGAGAGAGACTTCCACGACAAGAGAGCATCGTTATGGGGCCCCATCTGTCGTGCATCATCACGACGAGAAGTGAAGTCATCATAGACCTCAAAAACATCCCGCTGTGAGAGGGGAGGAGAGGCAGAAGAACAGAGGACCAGAAATCGAGGATATTCAGAGTCAGAGTCATCGGCCCTTACGAAGGGGTCAAAAGACTTGCGGGAACTATACTTACGAGAATTCTTAGATCGAAGAGAATGTGAGTGTTCCGTAGCCAGAGGGGGGTCGACCCCTCAAGACACGGTCTTCCAGTGGTAAAGGACTCGAGGGCCTGGTTGCCACCCCGCGAGTGCTAGAAGAGGAGTTAATTTTATCCATAAAAATTGAAGAGTAAAGAAAACTGACCCAGAGGACGCGAGAAACTGCCAACCGGTAATAAAGGGGGTCCA
The DNA here is from genome assembly GCA_023014485.1 of Bathynomus jamesi. Taxonomy (NCBI): domain Eukaryota; kingdom Metazoa; phylum Arthropoda; class Malacostraca; order Isopoda; family Cirolanidae; genus Bathynomus; species Bathynomus jamesi. Next base: position 256,573 of record JAJOZX010001092.1, on the reverse strand, counting down.
AGCGCAAAACGCAGGGGGCGGAGTACCTCGTCCCCAGGGATCAGACCGTCGGTTAAAAAACGGGGCCTCGTGATACGAAAGTTTGCCCCCAACGGCGCAAAGACCCCAGCCCCGCAATCTCACCGGCCCGGACAGCCAACCAGCCAACACGGTGACGCCCTAAGAACGCCACCTCCAGAGGACAGCTCTGGAGACCCGTACTGGGAGCCAAAGACCTTGGTGATTCTTAGTCCGGTTCCCCCAGCAGCCTGCCTGGCATGGGTGACCCTTCCGGGGGCTGAGCCCTCGCCGACGTAGCTCACTGTGTCAGAACACGCAAGCCTCTGCACCACTACAAAGTGACCAACTCAAGAGGATAATAGTAAAAAGCGCATTGGAATTAGGTGAGACAAGTACATCGTTCAGTGAAGGGTGACGATTGTTAAAATCTTCTCACAGCATAAGAGATCGTGCGAGTTGGGATAAGAGTTCAATGAGATCCTTTCGGACAGAGGCAATATCTGGAGAAATATAAATTTAGCATATAGTATAAAGTCTAGAAAGTCGGAGACACACGGCCACAGCCTGTAATGCGGAGTGTAATGATACAGAAACAACGGGTACTGAATGATGCATTAACACTTCCTCATACGAGTCGCGTCAGTTTTACAGAGGTACCGGTAGTAATTTTGTTTGACGCATGGTGTGCGTCCAATATAAGGTAAAGTGTTAAAAAACCGATCCACCGCGGGCACTGTCACCAAGTGAAGCAGATTGGAGAAAGATGTAATCGTAGTAGTAGGTAACTCAAATAAGCAAAATCAATTCCTTGCAATTACAATAAATTCCTCGATAATTTCAATGGAGAATATAATCCTGTTAAACAGAGGATCGACCATGTACCACCGACTGAATAGGGTGGTTTTGAGTCGAGGTACAAAATTTACGACGGTTCTCTGTAGTATTAGGAGAAGGCTGGTAACATTCCCTCTTTGAGGACGACTGGACGATCGGAATCTGAGACTGAAATCATGGGTAATTGCTCTTCATATTCTTAGGCGAAAGTGATCCTGAATGACAGGTTTGTAAGTAGGAGTCGGGGACTGAAATGAAACGCTCTCCTTTTCTTAGGCTTTAATCCACTTAATTGAACAACGTTCCTGTTAATATAAATAACAATAATATAGTTATGGTACACAAAATATATATATACTCAATGACGCAAGTTATAATAATAATATAGATATAGTAAACATAGGAAACATAGGGCATTTATATGAATTGTTTATACTGCAGATTAGGATTAATTACAGCAAAGAAAATATCATTACCTTCATATAATAAAGTACACTATTTACATCTCATCAGTTTAATTCAGACATCATCAGATTCATCAGTTTAATCGAATTGAATATAAACACAAATGATTTTACTTAGGTATAACATTCTAATAAAATCATCATAAACCTTCAAAATAATATTACATTTTTCCCTCCTACTTAGATTGAACAACATATAGTATTCAAAATAACTAGGCGGACTTCGAGTACGCCCTGATCGTCGTACCTCAGTCATAGGGGACTCTGTATTTTGATTATTTATCATCATCTACTGAAGTTTGAGGAGCGTTGACCGGTGAGGGATTGGAGGGAGCAATGGTGGGTGACGGATTTGAGGGCAGGATGGTAGGTGGCGGGGGATGGTTGTTTAACACACCATCACCTTCGTTAGTATTTTCGTATTCTCGAGTTTCAGATTCCCCAGCAGGGGCGAGGTGCTTAAGCGAGACAGTAGTCTCTCGGCCTCCCGGGAGACGAACATGAGCATATTCGGGATTAGCCTCGATGAGTTCTACTTCTTCAACTGGAGGCTCATATTTAGACTGACGTGTATAATTTTTCAATAATACTTTACCCGGGGCGGTAAGCCACGTAGGTATGGAATGGCCATTTGTAGATCGACGCTGATAATTCACCGTGTAACACAAAATTTGTCCATGAGTTAAAACTATTATTTTCTGATTTTTTAGGGCATAAATAAGTAAAAATGAGCAGTCACCAAGTTCAGACTTCGGTTCTGAGTTCATGAGATCGATTTATTGATTTTTTGCCATTTTTGCTTATTAATTTAAGGGTTTTTCACACTATCTGCTTTTAAATCAAATGAATCCTGTTAAGTATAATTTTAATTGATGTTAACACGATTATTATGATAAATCAATGATGAAAAATGAAGTTCTCCAGGCCCCGTCTTTAGAAATGAAAATAAAAAGAAGGAAACGAGTAGGGAATAATTATGTATTATAATATGTTAATACACAGACAGTGATAGAGTGCAGTGATGCAGAGCGTTGATAAAGAGTATGGCTACGGAGAATTGATACAAAAATTCTAGCGTTATAGTTTAATGAAGAAGAAGTTTGTCTACGAGATTGGCGATTGTATTTCAGTTCACTCTCACGCAAAAGGTTCCAGATATAGTCCCCCATCATACTTTCATTGTACTGTCCCTTGTAGCGTTCCTCGAAAGAGCTGACATCCTGGTGAAATCTTTCACCTTGTTCTTCTGAGTAGTCTCCCATGTTTTCTTTGAACTCATCAAGGTGGGCGTGTAGTACGTGCAGTTTCAGCGACACCCGGCAGCCCATGCTCTGGTACGTGTCAACAAGTTCGTCAACGATTTCCCTGTAGTTCTCTGCCTTGTGGTTTCCGAGGAAACCTTTGACTAGAGAAACGAAGCTTGTCCAAGCTGCCCGCTCAACCTCAGACAGCTTCTCAGGAAAGCTGTCGGAGTCAATAAGTCGCTTCACCTGAGGGCCCACAAATACTCCTGCTTTGATCTTCGCCTCCGACAACTTCGGGAACAGCTCCTGGATGTGCTTCAAGGCCTCACCCTCTGGATCCAGCTGTTTAACAAACTGCTTAATGATGCCCAATTTGATGTGCAGGGGTGGCATCAGCACTTTCGTTGGCTCCACCAGCGGCTCTTGCTTCACGTTATGGGCCCCAACCTCATAGCCGGTCCTGAGGGGCCAGTTCCTCTTCTCGTAGTGAAGGGCTGTATTTCGGCTATCCCAGAGGCACAGATAGCAAGGGAACTTGGTGAAGCCTCCCTGAAGCCCCATCAAGAAGGCCACCATCTTGAAATCGCCAATGACCTCCCAGCTGAATTGGTCGTACTTCAGTGCACTCAGCAGGATTTTGACGTTCTGGTACTCTTCTTTCATGTGCACTGAATGAGCCAGAGGAATCGAGGGCCACTGATTTGTGTTGTGCAGTAAAACAGCCTTGAGGCTTTTAGATGAACTGTCGATGAAGAGCCGCCAGTCAGAGGTGTTGCAGGGAATGCCCACAGCGTCGAAGAGGCCTCTGATGTCATGGCAGTAGCACAACCCATCTCTAAGAGTGAAGAACACTGAAAAGCCGCGATGCCGCTTCCTCTGGGAAGTAATTCGAACGCTGTCGTCCAGTAAGTCCCACTGCTTCAGTCTGGAAATGAGCAGCTCGGCGTTGGACTTTGTCAAGGCCATTTCCCTGATGAGGTCGTTGATGTCCTCTTGGTTGGGGTAGTAGGGGCACCTTTCACCGGCCACCCGGCGTCGACGGCGCGCAGCAGATGACGCACCTTGCTCCTCCTCGGAATCATCATAGCTTGCTTCTTCTGCTGGACAAGATTGATCTCTCAAGGGAGGCTGTGGCACAGGTAGGTCCGTCGCGTTATGGGGAACAGGTGCAATAGATGACGGAATGTCAGGGTACTCAATGGGAGGCGCATTCTTCCCCTTTCTTCGTTTTGTTGGGTCCACCATACAGAAATAGCAGTCCGTGAGATGGTCTGAGGGCTCACGCCAGACACGGGGGATAGCGAAACGCATTGCCCTCTTCTCTCCTCTAAACCAACCTTCAAGAGTGCGGCGGCAGTAGTCACAGATGACATGTGGTGCCCAGCGTTTGTCTTGGTCACCGACTGGCATTCCGAAGTAGGCATGATAGGCTTCCTTTGCACGGGTGCAACTGTCCAAGCAGTGTTTTTTAGCCGTCTTTGCGAAGAACTCGCCGCACACGTAGCAGAAGGAATCCGCTGGGTATTTTCAACCACGAGCAGCCATAACAGTAACTTCGTCACACGTCACACGTCTAAAAAAGTAAAAATAATGGATTAATTTAACCCTATATGGACATAATTCTTATTTTTGTCTTAAATTTTTTTTTACCTATATTAAACATTCATTTAGAGTACTTTGAACATAAATATGTGATTTTTAATGTAATATATATATATATAATAATATATATATAAATAATATATATAATAATATATATAATGTAATATATATAATACAAATTGGACAACCTTATACCACGTGGCAAAGAAGGCATGGATGTCAGAGCCATCAATATTGTTACGTTTCAATAAAATATTCTAGTGCTCAGTTTATCAGAATTGTTTTATATTACTTCAGCCACTCTAACAACATATATTGAGCAATAAAAAACTATTCAACTTACCTTTAATCAAATAAAGTGATAAAAAATAAAAAACGAACTGCGTAACCATACACTTTTACTTCTACTGACGCACTAACTTATTTTTTTCATTAAAGCTCGGTTTTCTGCAGTAGGAGTTGCCAATTCGTGATATAAACTCCTTGAACCGTTACAAATTTGACGATATCGTCATTTAAGTTAAAATGTACTTGTTTCGGTAAATATATAGTAAATTTTGAAGCGTTTACAGATCTGTCGCAGATGTCCATATAGGGTTAAAAAATAATAATATTCTTATTTCAACAAAATCGATGTACTGACAACAAACCCGAAGTTTAAAATCACTGACAGCTTTTTTCCAGTGATTTGAAGCATAATGAATCAGAAAATAAAGGTTATTGCCCAGAAACAAAGAAAATTTTTTTTTTTGTTACACGGTAATTAAATAATCTCTCATGAGGGGTGCAGTTTGTAGAAGTACATAAAAGAGATCGTATGCTGTGTAATACATTGGGCAAAACCGTTTCCCAACAGCGAGTTTTCTTGAAGCCAAAGCTAAATTTACTCCTTTCCATATAATTCCGTTATATCTCTCAACTAAACCATTCCCCTGGGGATTATATGGGGTCGTTCTACTAGTGGCCACTCCGCGTGAGTTCAAAAACTGTTTAAGTGTATACGACATAAAGGAGGAACCTCTATCGGAGTGCACATACGCGGGTGCACCAAAGATAGCAAAAAGTTGACTGAGACAAACAACTAGTTTCAGCAGAAGTGTCCGCACATGAAAACGCGAAAGGAAACTTCGAAAATTCGTCTACTATCGTTAGCAGATAACGATTACGGGAATTGGAAGGCAAAGGACCTTTAAAGTCAATATTTAATCTTTCGAAAGGTTGTGTAGCTTTTATTAACTGACCTTGATTACTATTTAAATACTTCGGTTTACACTGGGCGCATACAGTGCATTTTGAAATAACGTTTTTTACATCTTCATTTGAATATGGGAGGTTTCGGCTTCTAACAAAGTGCCACATTCTAGTTACTTCGGGATGGCACAAGGCAATGTGTAACTTCTAAATGATGTTTATTAATAGATGCTATAAATGCGCGAGAAAGCGTATCTGGAGCTATATTTTCTCTTCCGGGTCGATATACAGTGTCATAACTGAAACTTGATAATTCAAGTCTCCATCTCATGATTTTCTCGTTCTTAACCTTTCCTTTAATAATATTTAGTGTCAAACATAAACGCTACTTACCTTTGATCCGTTACTAGTTTAAAGTGTTTACTGTTAGAAAATCTAGAAGAGGAAGAACCATTGTTGTCCCAAGGCGATATGATGACTAAGCTGATTGATGCAGCATTGCTTGTATATATTAAGTTAAGGTGTGTATATATCCATCTCATAATTGTAAGGTTAGTGAAAAATTAACTTAATTTAGAGCTAGCATTTTTGAGCTCTTGTAGCATCATTGTTTGGTCACACTGTTGGCATCATTTTGGGGCGCTGCGCGTTCTTTCTACTCGTTTGTGGGATGTCGTACGTACAGGGTGTGGTCGGTTAGAGCGCTCTCTTGCAATTCAGTGTGGTTGTTTAGATACAAGATTGTTGCATCGTGCAATAGTCCAGGTTGCGTTGTTGTTGCAAGGTTGAGAAAGAAGACCATAAATAGTACCCCTTTTGTTTATATTAAATTCATGTAACAAAGGTCTAAGGTAGGCCCGCATCGAGTCAGCAACCCTGAGGTTACAGTGAGGTAGGACCTAATAGGATCTCAAATCCGTAAGTTTTAATTTAGCTTAACTTGGGCTTCAGGTAGAACTGGCCCTTTAGAATTTGGCCGTTCACGGCTCAGCTGGGATTTTGAACCCAACAAATAAATAAAATAACATTTACCAAGCAGATAATGCCGCCATTTTCGGATAGACTCAACAATGGCGTATGTTTCTTTTTCTACAGAGGAATGATTCCTTTCAGAGGGCGACAGAGTACGGGCGAAAAAGGCGACTGGACGTCCAGCTTGACAAAGTTGAGCAGCTATTGCGTAATCAGACACATCAGTCTCTACTACAAAAGGAATATTATCATCAATGGCAACAACAACAGAATTAGCAATATCACTTTTAAGATTTTCGAAAGCATTAATTACGTTAAGAGGGAGAGGGTATGTTTTATTTTCAACCAAAAGTCGTACTTTCTCGGAAAATTTTCCGATCCATTTAGAATAGTGGGCAAACATACCCATTACTCAGCGCGTCTTTAGCATTATTAGGAGGAAGCATTTCGAGCAGTGGTTTTAACCCCTCAGGATCAGGCTTTAAAGAACCATTACTTATTCTATAACCTAGTAAATCTATAGATGACTTAGATGTAGAACTCTTATTTTCGTTAATATGAAGATTATACTTTTTTACAACATTTAAAAATTTTGTCAAATTATCATCATGCTCCTTCTGATCGTGTCCACATATAGTGATATCGTCCACATAAATGAAAATATCCTTTAAACCCTCTTTACGAATTATGTCATCGATTACTCTCTGAAAACAGGCTACGCCGTTTGTTACACCAAACGGGATTCTATTGAAATGAAACAGCTGGCCACAGGCTTCGAAAGCAGTGTATGGCTTATCCTCCTCCTTGATAGGGATCAAATGATAGGCGCTCTTAAGATCTATTGTACTAAAGATACTATACTGTGCAATTTCGCCCACCATTTCATTTATATTAGGCAGAGGATAAGCGTCCAACTGCTTGTATCTAGTTACTGTTTGAGAATAATCGATCACTAGGCGTTTTTATGAGATTCATTGGCTACCACTAAAACTTGTGCCCGCCAAGGACTTCGACTGGGTTCGATAATGCCTTCCTTAAGAAGGCGATCTACTTCGGACGAAATAAAACTCATATCTGCCTGACAATATCGGCGTGACTTAATAGAAATGGGTTTGCATTCAGGACTTAAATTATGAAATAAAGACGGAGGTTACACACAGTTAAGGAAGGTTCTCTTCCCCCAAAAGGTATCTCAACTGATTCATGTCCAGACAAAAAAAATCATGTCCAAGAACAACATTAGTACATAGATTAGGCAGAAGTGATAACATTTTTATAGGTACGATCCTTGAATGTCAAATCTACACAACAAAACCCATCAACTTTAGTTACATGAGAAGTATTAGCCATTGACACTTGACTTTTACAAGGATATACCTTCCATTTGTTTTCTTTTACAATATTTATATCAATAAAATTTTCGGTATTACCTGTATCCACTAGCGCCTTCAACGACAAACCATTAGCTAAAATAGTAAGAATTACCTCTTTCAAAGAATGAGAAATAGAGCCCGATAGAAAAGCTAAAGTATTAACAGAAGCGGAAGCTTTTGAATTAGAGCGACAAACTCTGGCAAAATGGCCTTTAATACCACATTTATGACATAAACTATCTCTTGCAGGACATTTAGCTTGCGGATGCACATTACTCCCACAAAAGAAACATCTACGAGACCTTGCTGCAGCAGTAGAAGACTCCTCGCAGAGAGTTTAATTAGCACCGTGTTTAGCCTCATGTTTTTCTATTGTAATTGTTTCAGTTTCACAACTAACCGAATTTAGAGGAGCATTAGAACGTATATAAGTATTACACTGAATCTGAGCCAACTGAAGGCTGCGAGCTTGATCAAAAGCGATCTGTAAACTGAGAGATTTGTTTTCAAGCAATCGTTGCCTAATGAAAGGAGTATTCAAACCGTTCATAAAAGCATCTCTTATATATTCATCTCTGTATTGATCTGCAGAGACCGATTGAAAGTTACAGTCTTTACTCAGATGCTTTAATACATTCATGTAATGGTCCAAACTCTCTCCCATCTCCTGACGATGGGTGGCTAATAGGTGACGAACAAACGTTTCATTTTTCGGTTTTATATAAAGTTCATTGAGCAACTTTCTAGCATCTTCATAGGTAGTACAATCAACTATGTACTCATAGACTAAAGGCGATACATGGTTTACAAGCAAACTTAGCTTTTGAGTCTGAAGATCAGAAGGTAACGCGGCCAGAAAGTTCTGAAATGTCTTGAACCAGTGACCCCAGAGACAAGACGAACTTGAAGATGAGGGATCGGCATCAAATCTTTCCGGCTTCAGAAACTTGTCCATATCCTCTGATCTTGAAATTAAGTTGATTAAATTGAAATGAAACGCTCTCCTTTTCTTAGGCTTTAATCAACTTAATTGAACAACATTCCTGTTAATATAAATAACAATAATATAGTTATGGTACACAAAATATATATACACTCAATGACGCAAGTTATAATAATGATATAGATATAGTAAACATAGGGCATTTATATGAATTGTTTATACTACAGATTAGGATTAATTGCATCAAAGAAAATATCATTACCTTCATATAATAAAGTATCTTACATCTCATCAGTTTAATTCAGACATCATCAGATTCATCAGTTTAATCGAATTGAATATAAACACAAATGATTTTACTTATGTATAACATTCTAATAAAGTCATCATAAACCTGCAAAATAATATTACAGGGACGGAAGGGGGCATAAATAGTTCCAACAAAGAAACAGGACGATTTGGAGAGCAGGTTTTCGCCTCCTCTAGGGCTTTAGATGAGACATCCCGAGTTGACTAAAGTCCGCCATGAATAAAAGCCACTTGTGCACTAACGGTGTCAGGTAAGGTGCTAGTAGTGGGAGCCGAGCTCTACTCTCAACAGTTAACGGGATTGATTTTGCTTATGAAAACTACATATTCGAGAGAAAGGGAAAGGAGAGGCTGTAGGCTTCTTTGTTTCCGTAATAACTTAGGGAGAAGTGTTTTGAACACATTCTGTCCGTTTTACTGTAAAAGCTCCTACTGATGTAGAGCGGGATTGAACCTGGAGAAGGCGGTGTTCCAATACCGGAATACCAGCAGTTAGCGTCAGCAAGTCTCAGACCTGTGGACGGCGATCGAACCGACCAATTGGTGTGATTTTAGTTTGGGGAGAGAGGGGAGTATTCCGAATTCGGACATACTGGCAATTAGGCGACAATAGCAATGAAGATCTTTCTGGCGAGAGGGGAGATGGGGCAAGAAATCATTTTCAAAACTTTCACTGCCCAATCTCTTCTTAACTCCACTGTGATCAGATAAGGAGGTTCGGTAGCACCAAGAGCCATTGTAAGTAACGCCATCACATACAAACGCATTGCGGACCCGTTCTTGGGCCATTTTAAACGCAAGTTTTCCTTTAGTCTTAATGGCAACCACTTCTTTCGCAAAAAGTACGCAGGATGCAGGTTGATTCATAGGCTGCACGAGCAAATCCACAATTAAGGCAATAAAGCTTATTAGGACATTGTTCTTCACCATGAGATTCTTGACTATTTCACACAAATGGGCTTCAGGGGACGGAAAAATTGTCGAGCATGTCCGAAGTTGTATCGTCGGGGGTCGGGATGTATAGACGAACCTTCAGATTTAAGTACCCAACTGGGATTTCCTTTGGGGGATGCAATGTGTCAATGTCAAGAGGCGTGGAGTATTAACCAGCCCATCTCTTGAGTTATCTGAAATCTACCATGTGTTGGATTCCCAATCAAACTCGTAGATCCTCAGCGCAGTAACGAGAAATTTCCGGACAAAAAACATTGCCTTGTGGATTAAGACGTGGATGACAAGTAGCCAACACCGAACATCCACCAATAGATGTCAATGTGGAAAGAGCCCGACTCTGGGTGGCGGATTTGACCTTCACAAGAAGACTTCCAAAATAAAGTCTCTCTATATGAAAGTTATCACCGCACGCCTCAGCGACGTCATAATGAACTTCAAAACACTCCACAATCCAGTTTCATTGAGCTTGTCGACTTTAATAGACAATGTCACAGACGGGGTATCATCCAACTTGTGATTCAAATGTTGCGTGCGATGATTCCTCATTTCACAAAGGTCAAGCTTGTCGCCCCTCCTCTCGAGTTGGCCGGGTGAAGTAGCGAGTTGGTTTTTTGTACTCTCCACCTCATATAGCCAGGTACGCCTGACTCATCGGGGATTGTTCTGAGCCAGGCGTCTAAACTTTTTTTGAAGATGTCCACTGCAACACCACTCGTGTTCCTTAGGTCTTTGGGTAGCTGATTAAACAATCTTGGTCGTCTCACAACAAAACTATTTTCTTTCAGGGTTAAGGATGTTCCCTGTCTAGCCTTTAATTTGGAAACACGACACAGTCTTCCTTTTCTACTTTCCACTGTTGTTTGGGAAGTTACAGAGTTCAGAGTAAGATTAGGGACTAGTTTCTCCATTATTTTCAAAGTGTAAATAATGGTGTATCTCTCTCTTCTCCTTTCCAGTGAATATAGGTTTAATTCGCGTAACCTTTCCCAGTAATTTAGTTCTTTGCACCCCTTGATCTTGGCTTTGAAGCTTCTCTGAATCCCTTCTAGTTGTCTAATGTCTTTTTAACATGGGCATGTTAGGACCGAGCAGTATTCCAATTTGGGTATGATCAGTGTTTTCAGTAGAAAAATCATTATATTCCTATCCCTTTGTTTAAAGGTTCTCAGTATCTGCCCAGTTACTCTCTTTGCTCTGTTTACTGCTATCTTATTTTGTGTTTCAAATTTCGCATCATCAGTCATTACAACCCCTAAATCTTTTGCTTTAGAATTTCTCTGAATTTCATGTTCATTTGGAGTATAATATTCCATGGATTTTAGGTCCTCTCTTTTTCCGTACCGTAACAGCTGAAATTTCTCACTGTTAAACTTCATATTGTTGTCTTCCGTCCACTTTTAGATTCTTTTCATGTCTGTTTGTAGAGATCCTATATCTTCTGGGTTTTATTTTTTTACTGATCTTTGTGTCATCGGCAAAGGATGTTACTGTGCTGTCTCTGGTAACGTCCTCATCTATGTCAGTTAGCATGATTATGAAGAGTAGTAGAGCTAATACTGTTCCTTGTGGTACTGAGCTGAGCTGAGGATTTCTGATTCTGATGTAGATACTCCTTGTACTGTAACGACTTGCCGCCGCTCACTAAGGAAATTATATACCGTATTTTACGCCTCATAAGACGCTACTTTTTTCCTGAAAAAAAGTCTCCAAAAATGACTTCAGGGCTCATATGTTATCGTTTTGTTTAATGTTCTTTTAATAAAGTTATGAGAATATATTTTTTGTCAGGCTGATAAATCTTCGAAATATTTTTTCCCTAAATATTCTTTGCTAAATATAGGGTGCATCTTACCACTTGTAGCGTCTTATGAGGTGTAAAATACGGTATCCATTTCCCTACTTTTCCTGTTATTCCCATATATTTCAGTTTATGTATTATGATTCCATGGTCACATTTGTCGAACGCTTTACCAAAGTCTGTGTATGCTACATCATAGTTTTCATTACTTTCCAGTGCATCAATAATGTAGTAGTGTTCCATTAGTTGTGATAGGCATGATCTGCCTGACCGAAACCCAAGTTGGCTATCATTGAATTTTTTCCGATTTTCCCAAAAGTCGTAGATTTTCTGTCTAACTATTCTTTCAAATATTTAATGAGATAAGATGTAAGCGACACTGGCCTATAGTTTTTGGCCTTGGATCGATCTCCTTTATATATTGGGACTATGTTCGCTCTCCATATCCAATATAGGGGCTCAGCGATCGCATTCTTGCAGTTTTTGATCAGTGTGGCATTCCATTTGTCCGATCCTGCCGCTGAGTGCGCTTTTAGTTTCCCTATAGCTTGTGTAATATCATATGTCGTGAAGTCGAAATTCATTATACTTTCCCCTTGTTGTTCTTCAAAGAACGCGTTTCTATCGCCTATCAGTTTGGCAGTTTTTGGGATACTGAAAGATGATTCACATATATACACATACATATATATCATGCACAGGTCGAATATTGAAAAACTTGGAATTTCAAGATTGGCAGTATGTATTCCTATGTAAAATTGAATTTTAAGAGGGGTTCGTCTTCTTCAACTTTTGCGAAAAAATGCATTTCAGTGTTCAAAATCGCACTTTTTTGTCGAAAAATGGGATTTTTGGCCAATTTCAAAGACTTGGTACCCTCAAATGACCTCCATATGTTCCATATTGTTCACATTTCTAGGGGCAGGCTTGGACCCATTTGAGATCAGCCAAAGTGGTTCATAACTCCTAAAATAACCAAAATCACCCAAAATGGCCCAAAACTAAAGAATTGTATGATTTTTAGTCTCCTATACACCACATTTCGCGGCTGTGCTATTCATCAGGCAGAATCTTTTTGTTCTTCTTTCTTCGTCTTGCATTTTCTTTTTTTTAGAACCGCCTCCACCAATTTTTATTTTTATTCTTTTCGGCATCACTGAGTGTGATGGCAGCTGCCCCACCTTTCCGCAAGCTGCTGTGACGTTCAACCTTTTTTTTGCAATTGCAATTCTTCTTCAATATTTGTATAAGTCCCTCCTCCACCCCGAGCTTGTAATAATATGCTGGTCAACTGAATGTTTTGAGATTTTTTCTTCTGAAAGAATCTTGATTTGTCTAGCAGGTCTTGTAGAGATCTAAAACATGTTCATAATGTCTTGCTTTGACTTGAAAACTGGCAACAATTCTCTGTGATCGATCCTAGCACGAACAAAACCATCTCTTCTCTCTTGCCCAGACACTGCATGAGCTGCAGCTGAAACTTCCTGGACTGCTCTTTCACAGCTTTGAGCGTGAACTGAAGTTCTCAACTTCAAGTGGAGACCTGAGAAGCTCCTCAACTTCTCCTCTTGACATCTTACAAGTGAAGAGTGGCTCATACAGTTTCTCCTTATCCCAATTAATCAGAGTAATTGGAGAAGTGGCATCAAAATTCAGTTTAGGGTTTCTATGAGTTTTCAGACTCATGTCTCCATACTCAGACTTACCTCTGATCTTCTTGATCATCTCAACCCCCCATGCCCTCTCTTCATCCTCACTGCACAGGAGAGAGGCAATGAGGTTCTCACTGTGAGCATGATATGCTCCACGAACTATCACATGAGTGATTATGTTCCTGACGTCAGAGGTCTGGCTTCTCAGCAGTCCCTGAGCGCTCACAATATGGTGAGGTCCATACCTCATGTGGTGCTTCACCTTGATCTCAAAATACATCTTTAAGTAGAAGTCCAGGCAGAACTTCAGCATCACCTCCAGCTTCTTCAACACCTCCCCCTTCAGACCATGCTGCCTCATCCACAGCATCAACCGAGCCTCACCTGTAGTCAGCCAGCGTGACTGATTCAGTGGGCCACACTTCAGACCAGTAACTTCCTTACTCAAATCTCCTGTCTTGAGAGCTTTGATCAGTAGGTAGCAGTTCTTCTGGTCAGTGCTAAGGTTCTGTACAATGTCTCCTGGCAGAGCCTTGAAGCTAAAGTTGACAGGTATGTCATTGATCTTCTCCAAAAGTTTTTCTATTGGGTCACTGAACCCAGACTTGTGCGAGTAGGGACCATCAAGCTTGATGATCATGTGCCTGAGGCTGCGTTCATTAATATGCAACTGGCATGGCATATCAGCCAGTGACGCTTGTAACCTAGCAGTCTCTCCAAGTGAGTGATGGCTCCTCCATCAGGTCCTGTGTTTGTGGAGTCACCACCAAGGACCACAATAGTATCTTTAGCACCATGAGCACTAACCCACTCAAACAGAGCCTGAGCTATCTTCAGTGCAGGTTTCTCATTTCCTTCAGGTTCTTCTGATGTACAAGGGAAGAGATACTTCCCCTCAGGTTCCCAGGTAACACTATAGTGCTCTTCAATTGTAATATCAGGATGAAAGCGGCCAGTTTCTTCATTGTACCTCATGATCTTTGTCTTCTTATCTTGTTTTCCATCAAAGAAAATTCCCTTGATCTCCTCTCCCTCTGTCCTTTTCTCCAGGGCCTCCACCGAGGCACCTATTACAGACTCCTTGCCCCTCCACATCTTCATCCTGTCAACAGCTAGATATGCCTTATCAGCAGATAGATGGCCAGCTTTGATGAGATCTTGCAAGAATCTACTTGCAATGGCTGCTGTAGGAGTGTTTGCCACCTTGAACCTGACTGCAGCCGCAGCAGTGCTTGAGATATCCATGTAGTTCCTCCTGGCAGAGGTGGAGACTTTGCCAGTGTTGACACTGGAGCTTGTGCCTAGTGCAGTACTGGAAAAATCTGTCAGCAGTAGGAGCTGCTCTGCCTGGAGACTCTTGCAAGGAAGTCACCTCATCTTCATCATCACCATCATCAGCTCTAAGCAGTAACTCCTTTTCTTCTTTCTCTTTTCTGTTTCTCGGCTGCCTTCTGTTCTTCCTCCTTCCTCTTAGCAGCCTTCACCTGCTTCACTGTTTCCTTCACATCAACATATACCATCCGGAAGCCAGAAACTTCTGAGGTTTTGATCCTCTGGTAATGGAGCCACTCTAGCTCTAGCTTTGGAATCTTCTGAGGCAGAGGACAGTCACAGTTGACATGAACTCTAGCAGCACAGCCAGATGCTTCAGTTCCACAGAGAGTGATATCATGTCTGCAGGTTGTTATATCAAACAATGTATCAAGTTCAGATATTTATTTCTCTCTCTTTGCAGCCTTCACTCTGCCATTCACTAGGTCAATCATTTCATTCCACCTGACAAGAATCTTCCTGGCAATGGATCTCTCTTGAATGATCACAGGAGTGAACTTGGCATCGCTTTTGCGCCACTGTGCCAGTACCAGTGATGCCAAGTCCTTAGCCAAATCTTGCAGAGGGTACTGAGCTCTCTTCATATCATCCAGCAGCAGCAGCTCTTCCTGGAGGATGATTCCTCTCTGAAACACAGCTCTCCAGGTTCGAGCTTCTGTGGGAAATAACTGCTTGCCTGGACTCACCAGATCACTCAGCTTTGAACCAAACTTTTTCTGGTCTTTCGTCCTTGCTTAGCCATGGTGGGTACACAATCTTCACCAAGCTTTGTATCTGAAACATAGAAAATTATCACAGTGAAACTCTAGTAGCCTATAACAGGCTGTTACAATGGTTTTGTTTGGTAAGAAACCGGTCTGTTACATTTGTACTACAGTGTATGTCCTGCACAGCTGTTCTGTACATAACCATAAAACGAAAGTGGGAATTTGAACACTTAAACATGATTTTTAGCAAAAGTTCAAGAAAACAAACCCTCCGAAAATTTAATTTTACATAGGAATACATACTGCCAATCTTGAAATTCGCACTTCAATGAGCATGATACACCCTAATATACATATATATACATACGAGGTGTGATAAAAAATTCGGTAAATAGTCCCGCAACTAATAAACGCGTGTCACTAGGTGATGTCAGTGTGTATGGCTGATGTCACCTTGGCCACTTGCCAACAAACACCATTCAACTACGCCCCAGTGCGCCGTGTCATTACTTTGTGTGAGGGCGTTTTTGTGGCGTCTGGCGATTTTGCAGAAAATGTCGAAATTTGAGCAACGTGCAAACATCAAATTTTGTTTTAAACTTGGTAAGACTGCTACAGAAACGCACGGAATGCTTGCAGCTGTCTACGGAGATGAAATTGTTACAAACAAGACTGTTTGCAAGTGGTTTGGAAGGTTTCGAGAAGGAAATGAGTCTTTGGAAGATGAAAGAAGTGGTCGTCCGTCCGTCTTGTTTGTAACTTCATCTCCGTAGACAGCTGCAAGCATTCCGTGCGTTTCTGTAGCAGTCTTACCAAGTTTAAAACAAAATTTGATGTTTGCACGTTACTCAAATTTCGACATTTTCTGCAAAATCGCCAGACACCACAAAAACACCCTCACACAAAGCAATGACACGGCGCACCAGGTAGTTGAATGGTGTTTGTTGGCATCTGATAAGTGGTCAAGGTGACGTCATCAGCCATACACTGACATCACCAAGCAACACGCGTTCATTAGTTGTGGCACTATTTACCGGACTTTTTGATTATTATATATATACGCAGTTTATTTAGTTTGAAGGGAATGAGGTTGCCAAAATTTCAAGGTTGAAACCTTACCCTATATCACGAACAATTAGTCCCCATAATTTTCTTAAACAGAAATTGTTTTACATTTTATTGGATACAGAACATCTAAAAAAAAAAGAAAAAAAGTGAGGACTGTGCATTAAATTCTGAAAAACAAATTTACTAAAAAGACTAACCCCTTTAACGCAATTTGCCCATTTTCCATTGCAGCCTTGTTTCTGGGATTGAGGGAAAGGCGAAACTAAACTAAATTTATAAAATTTCCCATCTAAATAACCCCTATGATTTGCTAGTATAAGCTACATTATACTAAAAAAATTACAGTATTATGCATATAATTGTGTACACACACACACACCAGCAACTCTCTTCCAGTTTCGATCTAATTTAACTGGTTCATCTTTCCTTTCACTCCCAGAAATGTCACTAAAATCATCACGCTCATCCTTCTCAGAAGGAATATGATCAGTATCAGAATCACTAATATTAGTAATTTTGAAACATAAATCAATCAAAAAGCACGAATAATAACCCAGAACGACAACTCGGTAAACACAGGCATGCCCCTATGACGCGTCATTAATTAAACATTAACCACACCCACATGAATGTACTTGATTACTATTGGCTGGTGAATGTGACTTAAGAAAGCCCTCGTGTAAGTCACCAATACAGCAGCAGTCTCCTCCTAGATACTTTAAAATAGGGAAAAATTAATTTCCTTATTGCCAGTGCATGTAGGCCATCGGAGACGCGTGCGTTAGTCCCGTGGCCCACGACGCGCAGGCCAACGGAGTCAAGGGGTTAAACTGAATTACTCGAGTTCGGGGCGGGGTTCGAACCCATAACGTTCATGTGTACAGTCCAACGCTTCATACTCACTAAATTTTCCTGGGGAACTGCTATCATTTGGTTTGAAGATGGACGAATGTTAGATTCACGATGATTGAGTGATTGATTGATTGATTTAATCCATCTGGCGCCGCAACATCGTGGTCATTGACGCTGACTTCCATGTTGGGGCACCACATAAAATACATCCAATCTCTCACTGACATTCATATTCAACTTTCTTTCTCTCAAGTAAAATATTCCATTCAAATTGCATCCACGATATTGTGAATTTCCAATATAAATTTATAAATTTGAATGCAAAATCTTAAATGCTGTACTGAATCACATTTTAGGGTGATCTTTACTTGTCCGACTGTGTAACAAAGGATGAAGAAACGCGACTCAATTACATTAAAAACCATTTATTATAAAAACGAAGGCAGTGTTAAAATGATTGATAAAAATAAAAGTTCACTCCAGTACAAAGGTCTCTTCCACGTTAAGTTTTTTAACTTTTTTCGAGTTTAACCTGGCACGTTTTTAGATGCGAGGATATGATGGCTGCGGATGGGTCTGCGGAAGCCCCGAGATCGGTTAGGTAGGCCGCGATGTAATCCAGACAATCTTCCCGCGTTGCTCGTCTGTCGGAAGAAAACAAATTACTTGAAAAGAAATTAATTTATGGTCATGGCAGGGTGGGTTTCGAGGATACACTTTCGAAAACTATTCTCCATCGAAAAAAAAAACCCAGAGGTTCTTAAATCTCAACAATTCAATTAAAAGTAATACACGAGTGTGATCACTTAAAGTCTTAAATCAGTGTTTTTCACAACGTATCAGGTCATCCTATAAGTAATGTCGTTTTTTAAGAGAGATTAAGTTTAAACTAGTCCTACTCGGTTTAAGCATAAATTTTCCGAAGGTTATATCTAAGAGGAGATCTATCGTGTTCAGCTACATACTTTACAGACCTTCACCAGTGAAGACGTGTGTTTTGCTTTATGTGAACCCCTCATAAACATGGCGGTATCAGAAGAGCATATCAGGCATATAATGCTTTACGAGTTCAAAAAAGGGAATAATGCTACTGAAGCAACGCGAAACATTCAGGACGTTTATGGCAACGATATTCTGCATGTGAGGATATGTCAAAGATGGTTTAAAAAGTTTAGGAATGGTGACTGCTGTTTGACAGATGCAGCACGCTCTGGACGCCCTGCTGAGGTTGATGATGACCTGTTGTTAGCCGCACTTGAAAACTGTTCAACCACTGTCGAAGAATTGGCCCAGAAACTCAATTCATCCCCGTCCACCATCCATCGACATTTGCAACAACTCGGGAAAGTGCCTAAGTTAGGAAAATGGGTGCCACATGAATTGTCGGTCGACAATCTGAGGGTTGTGGGTAAACATTGGCACAGTTCTTCATTCCCGTGAACTCCAAGATCCGTTTTTGCACCGTTTAGTGACTGGTGATGAAAAGTGGATACTGTACCAGAATGTTAAGCGCCGTCGACAGTGGGTTTGTGCCAGAGAACCAGCGACACCACAGCCAAAACCAAATCTTCACCCTCGGAAGGTGTTGCCTAGTGTTTGGTGGGATAAAGGTAGTGTAATACACTTTGAAACCTTACCACACAACCAAACAATCACCGCTCAAGTCTACTGTCAACAACTGGATCGATTGAACACTGCACTAAAAGAAGAGAGACCACCTTTGGTTAATCGGAAAGGAATCGTGTTCCACCACGACAACGCACGTCCTCATACCGCTC
>JAJOZX010001092.1:120000-235000 GCA_023014485.1 Bathynomus jamesi | reverse complement strand
CTTAGGGGTGGAGAGGCGGAACCCCACCGACGCGACGTCGCCCACCTTTCCACCCGGTAGATGGCCAGCTGAATTTGTCGTTGAACGACGAACGACTCCCGCCCTGCGAAGTAGATCGCAAGGTCATCCGCGTAGATGGAAGAACGGATGGTGGGTGGAAAGCATTTTGAGACTGTGTTCATGACGATGGAAAAGCATAGAACACTGAGGATGCTTCTCTGTGGGACCCCGTCCTCCTGCACGAAGGTGTCTGAGAGGACTGAGCACACCCTAACTTTAAAGGTTCGGGAGGACAGGAAGCCCCTGATGAAAGTCGGCATGGCTCCGACGAGACCTAGATGTTGGAGCTGACTAAGGATTATTGTCCGGCGGGTGGTGTCGAAGGCCTTCTGTCAAAAAAAATTTATAGGACGAACTGTCCCCTGTCGAAGGCATTCTGTATGCCTCGGCTGAGGAGCAGGAGGGGATCAGTGGTGGAGCGAAATTGTCTGAAGCCGGACTGGGTAGCCGGGAAGGAATTACTATTTTCCAGGAAGAACGATAGTCGCGTAAGGACCATTTTTTCGAAGATTTTGCAGGCACAACACGTTAGGGCGATTGGTCTGTAGTTTGTGGGATCGAGGGAATCTTTGCAGGGTTTGGGGATAGGGATTACGTGGGCCTCCCTCCACCGGGAGGGGAAGGCGCCCTCTATCCATATGCGGTTGTATAGGTCTAGTAGGAAAATTTGTAAGGTAGGGTGGATGTGCTGGATGATGCTGTACGGGATACTGTCCGGGCCGGGACAAGGGGATCGTCGAGAGGCCAGTGCCGCCTGTAGTTCACGCATGGTGAGCATCCGGTTGTACGTGCTGTCTATGGACGGTGAAGAGGAACTATTGTATTGTTGTTCGGGGCGGGTTCGAGGGAACTAACTGCGGAGGAAGAAACGGCGGCGAAGGTAGAAGCTAGGTGGCTTGCCACCCATTTGGGCTCGTATAGGAGTCAGTCGTTAGTACGGAGGACAGGGGGTCGGGAGGGGACATGTCGCCTCTCGACAGCTCGTACCTTCTTCCAGATGGTAGCCGAAGGTGTGGTGGTGGTGACGCCGGATACAAAGGCACGCCAAGAAGCTCGGCGCGCTGTCTTCATTGTACGGCAGGCGATGGTCCTGGCCCGCTGCATCTCCGTGCGATGGATGGGCAGTCGCGTACGGTAGAAGCGTCGGGTAGCCTCCTTCTTGGCGCGTACGGCCTCCGTGCGCTCTGGAGTCCACCAAGGTAACCGTCGGGTGCGGGGGTAGGTGGAGGATCGTGGGATGCTAGTGCACGCAGCCGCTACAACGACTGACTCGAAGTATGCGATGCACTCGTCGGAGGATGGGAAGTGAAGTGGGCAGTCGTAAGGGTTGTATATGTATCGTCGTGGAAGCTGGACCAATCAGCTTTGGCAGTAATCCATTTCTCCGGTTCCCGAACGGACTGGTCGGGCCATTTGAGCGCGAGTTGAACAGGGAAATACTCACTTCTATAGTCCTCTTGGAGGACTTGCCATGTGAAATCTAGGAGGGCATCGGTCGAAACGAGGGGACAGGTCTATACAGGATGGAGTGCAGGTGGTGGCATGGTAGAATGTAGGAGAGCCATCATTGAGGCACTCGAAGGAGTGCTCGGTCATGATATTAATCAGGGTCGGGGCCAGATAGGTGGTCTCTCTCTCCTCACAAGGGGTGGCTGCTATTGAAATCGCCCAGTAATAGAAAGGGCCTGGGGAGTTGTTCTACCACCTCCACCAGGTCATCGCGGGAGGTATATTGAACAGACAGTGTACGGTCTATCCAGGGAAAGCCGGGTAACAATCACCTGTAACGGGGATCGGATAGAGATTGTGGAAGGGGACTGCTTGATGTATGAAAATGGCAGACCCCCTTCGAGTGCAGGTAGAAGACGGGGTGATGATGTAGGAATATCCAGTAGGGCAGGGCATGGGCCTGGTCCCCAGGATGAGCTCCTGGAGAGATACACCAGACGGGAAGTGGCAATCAAGGAATTAAGACCTTCGTAATTCGCGAATATTCCTCTGCAATTCCAGTGTACTATTGTAGTTTTCGGGGTATCCATTATTTGATGATGGGGGATGAGTAAAGGTGTAGGTGCTAGGAGGTTGGAGTTTGAAGGGAGATCTGGGGTTCGCGAAGGCGAAGGATACGTCAGGAGGATGGCTGGCTATCTGCCGCTCACCAGGGAAGGAATCGGTCGGCCAGTCGCTCTCCGCGGAGATTGCGGGGTCGAGTGGGCCGAGCGAGACCGGAGGCGTGGATCACGGCAGCTAGGAGAACGTCGTGGGATCAGAGGGTGAGAAGTTTCTTGGTGGGCTTCTGTGTTCGGGCCAGGAAGGGGGGGGGGCGCTTTATTTCCCAAAGTGGCTCCTCCCCGCCTGTCTGGGGTCTCAGGCGGACCCTGGGTGACGATAGGGGGTACCAGAAGGACCGGGCAGGTGGGAGGGAGGACGTGCTCAGGGTGGCTAACAGGGAGGGGGTCGGGGGTGTTGGGGGGGAGCAGGTACTCTGGGAGTAGAAGGAGATGAACCAGTGTTCTCGTGGAGGGATGAAAAAAATGGTACCACCAAGTGCAGATCCATGACTCACGGGCGCGACCGAGCTCCCCTCGACCACACCGTGTAGCTTCGCCAGAGCCGCATCCACTGGATCCTCGGGGGAGAGGATGTCGTCCAAATTGGATCTCGTCGTGGGGATCGGGTCATGTAATTCGGCAACTATTGTCAGAGTCTGTGGGGGTAAATTGGTGGGACTTCTGCGGTGGGGTGATATGGTCCTCGTAGACGAAGTGGACGGTCTGAGGGTCCGAGCCGTCGTCTTAGATCTAGGGGAAGAGGGAGAGACATGTTGAAAGGCCGGAGGGTCTGGCGACTCGCTCCGGAGTCTCCGCCTCATCGGTTTGTTCCTGGCGGTAGGTTCGGGTATGTGCAGAGTGCTGGGTTCGAGGTGGGTGGGGCCTGGGTGTCCTGGTCCCAGACTCCTGGGGAATCTGTGGTAGGTGAGGTGTGTGAAGAGAAGGGATGGTGGGGGGACAGGTCGTCGTCGGTTTCTGCAAGGACTCCCTTTGGGAGATGGGGAGCAGTGGTCGAGTAGGGTTTGAGCGGCAGACCAGGGCGGCGTGCCGAGATGACAGAGCCGAGGGCAGCGGGTAAGATACCCCCGGCCTCACCTCCCGACTCCACACCCTGTCTCGCGCCTCTCGGAGGCTAAGGAAGTCCACTACCTGCAGGCCTGAGACCACCTCCTCGAACCTGAAGAACAGGCATTCGCGGGATGAAGAGGGGTGTGCGCCTTCACAATCGGAGCATTTGGGTGTGTTGGGGCACTTGTCTGGGTGAGCGATTTGTCCGCAACGAACACACAGTTGGTGCGGCTGCCGGCAAACTGAGCTAACGTGTCCAAACTTGTTGCATTTAAAGCAACGGGTCGGGTTTGGGATGTATGGGCGGACAGAAAACTCGCATGACGTGCGGCCTCCCATACCCCATACAATACGGTCGGGAGGGACTAAGGTATTGAAGGTAAGAAGTAGACGCGGGGTGGGGGGAAGGGGTGCCTCTCTCTCGGGATGTAAAGCGATGGATCTTAGTGACACCCTGGAGTGAGAGGTCCTCCAGGAGCCGTTCACTGTGATCGACAATAGGCGGGCGGCGTAGTGCCCTGACTCTGGTTCAGGCGAGGGTGTGGGGAAACGGACACCGAGCATCCGAGGACCTCACTGAGGGAAAGTAGGGCTTTCGTCTCTGCGGCTGAGCGTGATTTTATGAGGAGAGAGTCATCCCTCTGTGGTCGTACATCATAGTGGCTGGAGTTGCTGCGGGCTCGGATCGCCTGGAACGTCCGTTCAGAGTTGGTCGGAAGAGACCCAGAGGTAAGCCAGATCACTAGGAATTTGTGGATACTTGGAAGGGATAGGGAAGGCTGTAGAATCGAAGTGGAATGGGATATCCAACGGTCGATAGGATGGTCGTGAATGTAGACTTCCCCGTCCGCCGCGGGGCTCTCTCCGTGGGGAGGCGGGCCGACGGCGGGTGAGGGGGGCATACGGGGAGAGCAAGAAGTCGGGTTTTGGAGGCAAGTCTTGGGTGGAATTTGACTTGCCCGAAGGCAGCTGAGGTAGGCTGGGGCGAGACCCCTGCTCCAGAGGGTGTATGTCCAAGGTACAGGCTGGGGTCGGCAACGGTAAAGAGTGTGCAAGTGTTCTGTTACCAGAGGGGGGGTCAACTCCATCAGGATGCGGTCTTCCAGTGGTAGAGGACTCGAGGGCCTGGTTGCCCACCATCCGAGTGCTGAGAGTAGTAGTAGTCCGAGTATTAGAAGCCGAAATCGTAAGCCGAGTAGAAGCAGCCATAGCAAACAAAAAGAAGCTTCATCCCCGGGGCGCATCCAGCCACCACCGACTCCAACAAGGGAAAGGCGAATCGTGGGCACACTCGGTCCCACCGCCAATAGATGTCACGCAGGGGAGATACACCCATACCCAGTCCCCGTGCCTAAAATGCGGCCACTCTCATCCAACGCGCGGTGAAAGATGGCATGGACAGGGCTTGGGTTTGGTTTAAGAGCGACAAGGGTGAAGGACAACCACCTCCCTCACCCAAGGTCCAAGGAAAGAATCAAGTCAAGGTCCAAAACAAAGCCAAATGCAGGGGGGGAAAAAAAAGGCCAGAAAGAGTGGGGGAAAGGAGGAGAAAGAAATATAAGCAGGAGATCAGCCGGGTCCCAAAACGGGTCCAATGGTCCACGAGGGCAGAGAAAGCCCTTACATCGAAGGAAAATGCATTGCCACATTGGCCACAGAGGGACGCGCCCTATAACTCCGAACAAAGCAAAGGGTCCACCAAGCCTAAGACACTTGAAGACCTAAAGACCAAAGTCTATGGGGGCAATGAACAACATTCCAGCTGAGCTATTATGTCAAACATTTGTATAAAGTTGAATATTGTGAAAACAGCGGTTACACTGAACAGCATGTTTAATTAAGGTTAATAAACTTCAATGTTTTACTATACGTAGCTTTGGCGTTTGTCTTTGCGTCTAGATTCCTTATTTTTAGCTTAGAACATTTACTTACCTTTATCTATTTATTTCTTTATCTTTTTCCGTGTCTCATCTACCCTGTTGTGAGCAGTTCAACATGCTCAAAAAAACACATTTCTCACTACTCCTCACTACTACACATATATGCATCTTACATACTCTTACTACACAATCTTTTCAAAATTAAAAAACCAACAAAATGGCATCGACCTCAAGAGCCTCGGAGTCCACTGGAGAGGGGACCATAAAGGTCCCCACTTTTGGCTCCCTCGCTGCCGATACCGAGAACGCAGACCCGGGCAGAGGAACTGGTTCTGCTACTGCCCATTGGAGATGTCTTGGGCCTCTGCCTGACTAGCTTCTCAAACTTCTGCAACATTCGTGGTCTTAACTCAAATTCCCAATCTGTTGACCACCTCCTCCTCTAAACCTAGCAAACGCCGGCAAAAGCGCCCTCCCCCCAAACCATAGAAGAAGAGCCAAAATCAAGGTCCAAGGTTTGCGAGATGCCTACACACACTGCGTTTAAAAGATTGGAGATCATAGACAGGGGGAAAGATGGACTGAGGAAGATTGTTCCAGAGCTCACTGGTTGAGTAGATGAAAGATTAAAAATACCGATTAACTCTTGCGTTAAAGAGTTGGACAGAAAAGGAATGAGAAAGTGTAGGAAGTCTGGTGCTACGTGCTCCCCTTAAAGGAGAAGGCATGCAGTTAGAGATTTCATAAAAGCAGTGTCCGTTATAATAGTGATAATAATGAGAAAGAGAGGCAACATTGCAGCGAAGAGAGAAATTGAAGAGTCAGTAAGAGATGGGAAATTGATGAAACGAAAAGCCTTTGATTCCACCCGGTCAAGTAGGGGTGTGGGGGTTCAGCCACGTCATACATGAGAAGCATACTTCATACAGGGTCGAACAAGACCCCTATACAGATACAGCAACTGAGTGGGGGTGAAGAAACTGTTGTTTTGGAAAGAGTATATGTGAATTATGTGATCTTTCCAGGAAAGATCACGAGAAAAGGAAATGCCAAGAATGTTAAGAGAAGAGGAAGGATCGAGTTGTGTATTGTTGAAGATATGGGAATTGTCGTGTGGAAGATTGTGACTAGTAGACAGATGGAGGAACCGAGTTTTTGAGGCATTGAAAGCCACAAGGTTTTCGGTCCCAATCAGAGGTAGTAGAAAGATCAGAGGTCAGGTGCCTCGTAGCCGCCCCACGCAAATCATGGAGTGATTGTTGAGAGGGATGCTTTGGGAAGCGGGTGGAGAAGTGAAAAGTGGAATCATCGGCATAGGAGTGAATAGGACACGAAGTGTGAATTAAAAGATCATTAATAAGTAAAAGGAAAAGAGTGGGTGACAGGACAGAACCCTGACGAGCAACACTATTGATAGCTTCAGGGGAAGAACAGTGGCCATCTACAACCGCAGCTATAGATCGGCCAGAAAGGAAATTAGGGATAAAGGCACAGATAGAAGGATAGAAACCGAAGGAGGGCAGTTTCGAAATTGAAGATTTGTACCAGATTATCAAAAGCTTTTGATATGTCTAGCGCAATAGCAAAAGTTTCATCGAAATCCCGAGGAGGAGGATGACCAAAAGTAAGAGATATTTGCAAGAAGATCGCCAGTAGACCGTCCCTTGAGGAACCCATACTGACGATCTGAAAGAAGGTTGTGAGAAGAGGCGTTCAAGAATCTTTCTGTTGAGGATAGATTAAAAACTTTCAGAATGGCAAGAAATTAAATCAATCGGACGATAGTTGGAGGGTTGAGAGCGGTCACCCTTCTTTGGGACACGCTGAATGAAAGAGAACTTCAAGCAGGAAGGAAAAGTACCAGATGAGAGACAAAGACGAGTGTGTTTGCCTCAGCAGGGTGTCAGCACTGAAGCACAGTTCTTGAAAAGGACATGAGGAACACCATCAGAACTGTACGCCTTCCTAGAGTTGAGCCCAAATAGGCCAGAAAGAACATCTTTGGAAAAGATTCTAATTTCAGACATCAAAGTCAGAGGGAGGAGGAGATGGAAGAACAGCACTGGAATCGTCCAGGGTTGAGTCGGAAGCGAAAGTTTGAGCGATGAGTTCAGCTTTGTCAGGAGAAGGGACGGCAAATGAGCCATCGGAATGAAAAAGAGGAGGGAAAGAAGAGGAAATAAAGTTGTTGAGGTTTTCAGCTAGATGCCAGAAAGAACGCGAATAATTAGAATTGGATACGTTTTCATATTGTCGGATGAAGGAATTTTTGGCGAGTCGAAGAACAGATTTTGCACGATTCCGGCCAGAAATATAAGCTGAGAATCAGGAGTTGGATGGCGACGATACCTTCTAAAAGCCTTCTCTGTTGAGGATAGCATTAGAACAAGTAAAGCTAAACCATGTCTTTTTTGCATTAGTAGTACGAATAGAGTATAGAATGTACGCCTCCATGCCCGAGAGAACCGCCTCTGTGATGTGCTCAGCACACTCGGAAGAGCCCCGCCACGGAAGCAGTAATCATTCCATGGGAAATCACAGAAGTACTGCCTAATGTCCTCCCAATCGGCGATACTAAAGTGCCAAATGCGCCTCCTCTTCAAAGGCTCCAAAGGGCGGATAGGACAGGAAACAGATATAAGATTGTGGTCGGAGAAGCCCAACGAAGAAAAAAGTTTCAGTGCAAGAAGGATGATGAGAGGTAAGAAATAAATTCAGAATGTTGGGCCTATCTCCAAGGCGATCGAGGATACGAGTAGTGTGCTGTACAGTCTGCTCTCGGTTATTCAGGATAGAGAAGTTGTAAGCTAATTCACCAGGGATGTTAGTGAAATGGGATGAAAGCCAAAGGTGGTGGTGAACATGAAAATAACCTAAAATTGAGATTTCAGCAAAGGGAGAGCGATACAATGTATGATAGATGGTCACTGTTCTTCTTCTGAAGCTGTCAACAGTGGTGTTCCTCAATGTTCTGTCCTCTCACCCACTCTTTTCCTTTTATTTATCAATGATCTATTAACTCGCACTTCCTATCCTATCCATTCCTATGCTGATGATTCCACTCCATTTCCCCACCCGCTTCACAAAGCATCCCTCTCAACAATTACTCCATGCTTCGCGAAGGACAGCTATGGTGCACCTGGCCTCTGACCATTCTATTATTTCTGATTGGGGCAGAGAAAACCTTGTGGCTTTCAGTGCCTCAAAAACTCGGTTCCTTCATCTGTCCACCAGTCACAATCTTCCACAAGATTATCCCCTTATCTTCTTTAATAACAACTCAATTCTTCCTCTTCTCTTAATCATCTAGGTGTTTCCTTTTCTCGTGATCTTTCCTGGGAAGATCACATACTTTCTTTCCAAAATAGCTTGTAAGAGGTTAGGTGTGCTGTACCGCCTCCGCAGTTTCTTCACCCCCCACTCAGTTGCTGTCTCCATATATGGGTCTTATCCGCCCTTGTATGGAGTATGCTTCTCATGTGTGGGTTGGCTCAACCCACACACCCCTACTTGAGCAGGCAGAATCGAAGGCATTTCGTCTTATCAATTCCCCGCCTCATACCGACTGTCTTCAATCCCTCTCTCTTCGCCGCAATGTTGCCTCACTGTCTCATTATTATCACTATTATAACGGATACTGATCTTCTGAACTCTCTAATTGCAAGCCTCCTCCTTTAATGAGAGCACGTAGTACCGGTCTTTCGACACACTCATTCCTTTTCTGTCTAACTCTGTTAGTATGTTTTAAATGACATGGGGTGGACCTGTAAATCAAAATAACCTTTTATGATGTAGTTTTAGTCGCTTTATTCAAATTTGTCACTCATTTTTTGTGCAAATTTGTTCAAATGTACTTTTTTTAATAAAATATATTTCCTGTTTTGATTATAATGTACTTTTTTCATGAAATATTTTTCCTGATTGGGCTATTTTTTCGCTACTCTGCGACATAATTAGTTTGTTGGTTTTTGTTCTGGCCATTTTTTTTTCTAATTGGATTCAGTTTGGTGGTGTTTGTGATAGAATTATGACGTGCCGTTCGTGTGGTTTCGACTTTGAGAACTTGATTTGTCATGTGCCCTAGATGAAGACAAAGCATTGGATGTTTTTATCAATTACGACGTTATTCTCTAATCCTTAACTTGCCCGAAATGTGACAGTGAGTGCTTAATACGAAAAAATCAGAAGATATTTAGGTGAAATAACCAATATTAACCTGTTAGGTTAAATGAATGCCTGGTTAGGTCAACTGTACGCCCTTGATGATTGGTTAGGTTAAGTCGTGATATTTTAGTTAGTTTAAACGAAAATGACGAGAGCAAACTTTACTGGTTAATTTTGAGGTGAACATGTTATGCTTTATTGTATAAAATGTAGTAAAATTAGTAAAAAACTACATTTTTCAAGTGTATTTTGGTGTGCTTTGTTCGAATATGACCATTTCTTGTGCAAATGAACAGAAATACAGTTGTCATTGCATAGTCCGAACACGTATTTTAGTTCATTTGCACAAGAAATGAAGGTCATATTTGAATAGAGCACACCAAAATACACTTTAAAAAAATGTATTTTTGATTTCAACTTCAGGCCATGTCATTTGCGACATAATTACCTAACTCTATAACGCAAGGGTTAATCAGTATTTTCAATCTTTCATCTACTCAACCAGTGAACAATGTTCCTCAATCCATCATTCCCCTTGTCTATGACCTCCAATCTTTCAAATGCAGGGTTTTCAGGCATCTCGAAAACCCTGGACCTTGATTTTGGTTATCTTCCTCTATGGAGGAGGGGGGCGTTTTTGCGGGCACTCATCCTTGGTCCTTCCTTCCTGCATTACGCACACACACACACACACATTCACGAAATGGTTAGACTTCATTTCCTTCACATGGCAAATTAAGTAAATGAAGAGTAGAAAGCAGTCCAAACTTAGGCTGTTCTTCGCATGCAAAAACACGTTAAAATATGTAAAATATTACAAATAGAAGCGTCACGTTAAAAACGAGCTACACAATTTAGGCCTAACTACGAACATAGGTATTTTCGATATCGTCTTTATCTGGTGATCTGATGACGTGGCAACTGCGGAATCCCATATACACGTAAACTTATTTACAATTACGATATAAGATTCAAAATATGAACAACGTAAATTCATCTTTCTAATATATTTCACTTAAAGCTTTTAGTCTAGTTGCGTGTAGAAAAATAAAATAGAAACCTTTCTTGCGATGAAACAGGAACTGGCGAGTCCGTCAACATAGCAAACAAGTGAGCGAGAATTCTAAGCAGATGATACGGGGCTCTTTCTACCTCCCAAACACTTTCTCCACTCGTGTATAATCTAGGAAGAAGTTGTTAAACTGTAATAAATAAACTGTATATCCGGTCTTGGAATTCTGGTGACCGCGTAAAGAATGAAGAAACCTAATTTGATAACACATACAGTGACCTAGGGTGGCAATAGCCAATAGGGGTAAAAATCCAAGTTGCCTGGAGGAGCGAGTGCGGTGGCGCGTTTGGTGCAGTTCCTGAAGAAAATCACTCAGGCAAATTTTTAGGACTTTTGATAAACATTAGGGGGTGGTACAAGAGTAACAAAGTTTCCACCATTGTCACTTACTAATTCTCTATTTTGTATACTTTGCAGGTAGATGAAAAATGGCGACTACTCTAAGAAAGAATGATGTTTTATGGCTACTGGAGACTTCTCCCAACTCATATGCCCTTACAGGAGCCAAATTGCCGTCCAAGCGGCAGGTCCTGGAACGATTCTTGTTCTTTCACCTGTCAGAGAAAGTAGCTACGCACCGGGCACAAGACAAGCTGGAGAACCTCCATTCTGAGTGGAGAAGCTTAAAGAAATTACGAGCGAGGCGTACCAAAACCCAGATGGACAAGGAGAAGGTCTTTCTAGAAGGTCTGAAAGGCCTGTTCGATTGCGCTCACGGTGATGCGCTCAAAATCATCAAAAATAAAGAAGACAAGCAGTTTCTTCTTGCGCAGCGTGAGCCTGGTCGTCGAGGAACTATAGGACTTGTTGATCAGAAGTATATTAGACAAGAGGAGAACAAAATGACACGGCAGCGTGAGCAAGAGAAAAGGAAACGAAGGAACCTGAATGAATTCCAGAAGATGGACAGGTCCGTGGTTTTGGAGTCGAGCAGCAGTTCTACAAACGAGGATACTGACAAGGAAGATGAGGTGAATGTCGGAGCAATAGGAGGCGCGTCATCTGCCACTCCCAAGAGGAAAAGATCAAGAGGGTTAAATCAGATTGTTACTCAAGAACTGGCGCAAGCGTTGGACCGCACAAAGATATCCAATCGCCGGGCAGTCCATGTTGTGGCCAATACCTTAGCAGCTGCTGGACAAAGTATGGAGCACTACGCATTGAATCGAGAGACAATCTGACTAGCTCGAATGAAATTCCGCCAAGACATCGCGGACGAGCTGAGAAGGTCCTTTTCCCCCACGGTACCATTAACAGTTCATTGGGATGGCAAGCTCCTTCCAGACCTTACAAACAAAGAGAAGGTCGATCGCCTTCCAGTCCTGGTTTCAGGAGAAGGTGTGATGAAGCTGTTGGGGGTACCAAAGCTGCCATCATCAACAGGTCTGGCGCAGGCAACAGCAGTGCATGACATGCTGGAAGACTGGCAGTTATCTCCCGGGATCGTAGCCATGTCTTTTGACACGACATCATGTAACACCGGTCGCTTGAACGGCGCTTGTCAATTCCTCGAGCAGAAGCTCGGGAAGAAACTTCTCAATCTTGCTTGTCATCACCACATCGCGGAAATAGTTCTCGAAGCCTTAGTAGCATGCTCTTCGGGACCAAAGATCAAGCTCTTTCAAAGATTGGCGGAGGTGTGGCTAAAGATTGTAAAGGATTCGTTTCTTTCTGCTGAGGGAGACCGTGAGGTGGCAGATCGGATGCACGCATTCAAGGAGAAAGTTGCAGAGTTTGTGCACGAACAGTTGAGATCTCAGCAGCCTCGCGATGATTACCGTGAATTCCTGGAACTCGTACTGCTATTTCTCGGAATAAATCTACCACGGGGAAATCATATTCAAACTCCGGGTGCCCTCCACAGGGCACGGTGGATGGCAAAATGCATCTATGCATTTAAGATCTTCCTGTACCTTCACCAGTTGCGGAACTTGGGGAAACTCACGGACCAGGAGCTCCAGGGTGTTACTGACTTCTGCCTCTTTGTTGCAGAGATTTACGTTAAAGTTTGGTTCAATGCCCCGGTAGCCAGATATGCTCCGCGGTTGGACTTGGAGCTGATACAAAAGCTGGTGCAGTACAGACAAGTTAACCGACGCGTGGCAGAGGCCGCTTTGAAAGGGATCACTAGCCATCTTTGGTACTTAAGTGAAAAGTTGGTCGCTTTGGCCTTTTTTGAATATCTCAGCAGCGCGGTGAAAAGAGGCATGGTTGAGGCGCTCAAAAATGAAGAAAGGAAGAGTCCTTCGCCTCGTGTGACAATTGATGTGGGAGATGCTGAACATCTTTCTTTGGCAGCCTTTGTCACGAAGAACACATTGGCCTTCTTCCACCTGCTCCAGCTTCCCACATCCTTCCTCTCCAAGGATCCGGAGCAGTGGGAAGATGAAGATTTTCAACAAGCGAAACAGCGCGTCTCTGCCATCAGTGTTGTCAATGATCCCGCAGAAAGAGGAGTTGCCCTAATGAAAGATTTTAACGCTGTGCTGACCACACAGGAGGATCAACAACAATACATTCTTCAGGTTGTGGAGCAGCACCGGAAGATGTTCTCTGATGCCAATAAATCCACGTTCATTCGAAGCCAGAAAAATTAGGCATAATTGTAATCTATCAGATCACTACAAGCTATTGCAGTCCTATTTGAGGTTGTTTGAGTCTTATCAGAATCGTTCTTTTCAGTTTCTTGTTTTGTATAACTTTGAAGCTCACTCGAACACTCATTTCCAATAGCCTAGAGCACAAAGTTCTTTGTGTCTTGTACCACCACTTAAAATAAGATTAGGAACTTGAAATTTGGCAGAATTTGTTTTTTCAATAAACCGAATAAAATGAGCACCCGCACATTTTAAATTTTGCAACTTCATTTTTTATTGCCACCCTAAGTCATACACGCGGGCCAATATCACGATAAAAAGTTTCAATTCAATCCCAATTTTGAAATCGAAGAAAATTAAATGTCTTCAATTAGCAAACATTTTATGTAAACTGTAATAAAGTGTGGCATTTAAGCAATTAAACCTGATAAAACACCTTTAGTTTAGTTTAGCTTAGCTTACCTGTGATACATAGCAATCAATTTGCGAATAGGAATTCTACAGCTCTGAAGCGCACTGACAACCCATGCAGAATTTTCGGGTTTCAACTGTACTGACCGAATTTCACAAGTCCTTAGGATATGTTCTGAAGAATTAATTTTATTTAGTGTATATATACTGTACACACACACACACACACACACACACACACACACACATATATATACACGCCTTGGTGAGGTAGTGATTAGCATCGCTGACTACGAATCCAACAGCTCCGGATTCGATTCCCGGTGACAGCAATAGGCGCGCAGCAAACCTAGCTGTTCATCCTTCCATACAATAAATATAGTTGTTAGATAAATGGATACCCTGGGTAGCCTAGTGGTTGAGACGTTGGGCTGCTGATCGGAGGTTGCGAGATCGAGTTCGGGCGAGAACTTTGTAATTTCTGACCACTAGTGGTGGGTCTTGCTTCGGATTCCATGTTAAGCTGTAGGTCTAAGGTGGAGCAACAAGTTTGAGCTTCGTCAGCATGAACAATTCGGGGGGGGGGGGGGGGGGGGGGGATAAAAACTAAGGTTATACATATATTGAAACAAAGTAAGATAGCAGTAAACATAGCAGAGAGAATAACTGGGCAGATACTGAGAACCTTTAAAAGAAGGGATAGAAATATGATTCCTCTACTGAAAACATAGATCATACCCAAATTGGAATACTGCTCGGTCCTAACATCCCCATATAAAAAAGAAGACACTAGACAGCTAGAAGGGATTCAGAGAAGCTTCACAGCCAAGATCGATGGGTACAAAGAACTAAATTACTGGGAAAGGTTACGCGAATTAAACCTATATTCACTGGAAAGGAGGAGAGAGAGAGAGAGAGAGAGAGAAAGATACACCATCATTTAACACTTGGAAAATAATGGAGGAACTAGTCCCTAATCTTACTTTGAACCCTGTAACTCCCCAAACAATGATGGAAAGTAGAAAAGGAAGACTGTGTCGTGTTCCCAAATTAAAGGCTAGACAGGGAACATCCTTCACCCTGAAAGAAAATAGTTTTGTGGTGAGACGACCAAAACTGTTTAATCAGCTGCCCAAAGACCTAAGGAACACGAATGGTATTGCGGTGGACATCTTTCAAAAGAAGATTAGACGCCTGGCTCAGAACAATTCCCGATGAGCCGGGCGTACCTGACTATGTGAAGTGGAGTACAAGAAACTAACTACTTCACCAGGCCAACTCGAGAGGAGGGGCGACAAGCTTGACCTTCGTGAAATGAGGAATCATCGCACGGAACCTTTGAAAGGTTGAAAGGAAAGGTATATATATACATATATATATATATCACTTCTCAAACTCGAGAGACAATAGAAAAGACGGTAAGAAACCTATGAATAGAAACCACAAAACAAATTTTCTCGACATCACAGACACAATACGGCTATTAAGCTTCATTTAACACACAGTCGACACAGCTGAGAACTAGGGGTGTGCCGGATAATATTTTTTACTATCCGGCCGGATAATAAAAAAAAATATCCGGCCGGATGCCGGATAATATCATTCAAATAATTCATAATTTTTTATATATTATTATTTACCTATTACTTGACTAATTGACTATACTATCAAATTTTAATCACTATTTGATGTAAATTATAGCTATCTTTCAATAACTTTACTAATTACCTATATTTTATCCTTTTCAGGATTGTTTCATTGCCTAAATCATATAGCTATATAGCTAGTTAGTATTAGTTACAGGCTTACAGCAATATTTTAACATTATTTACCCCCTAAAATGGCTAGTTTTATTTGGAAAATATTTACAATACACGAGACTAATCCAACGACAGCTATTTGCTCCATGTTCCAAACAGATTAAAAGGGGATCAGAGAAATTGGGTGCTAGGTGCTATAGCACAAAACCTTTGCACAATCATGCAAAGATGCTGCATTCAAAAGAATATAAAGAAGTGTCTCAACTTAACAAATCATCTGAAAATCAAAATCAACCTATAGCGACCACCTCAATGGCTCCGAAGGAGAAAAAATTAGTTGCCATGGAAAAGCAACTCACGTTAGAAGAAAGTTTTTCCTTTAAGAAAATATGGGATATAAATGGCTCAAAAGCTCAAGCTTTACATAAAACGATAGGATTAATGATGGTATTGGACAACCATCCTTTTAGTTTAGTTGAACAAGATGGCTTTATAGGACTGATGGCCCACGTACAGCCAAGGTATTTGCTACCAAATCGAACATATTTTTCAGAAAAAGTCATACCCAAAATCTATGAAGAACTCAAAGAAATTGTTATGAATAAATTGAAAGAAGAGAAATACATTAGCTTCACTTCCGATATTTGGACCTGCTCTTCTTCAAATGAATCATTCATTTCCTTGTCAGGTCATTGGATCATGATTGATTACACTCATTGTAATGCAGTATTGCATTCAGTTCATTTTTCAGGATCGCATACAGGAATTAATATAGCGGACAAATTGCAATCTATGTGGCAATCATGGAATATTGACAGATCAAGGCGTAATATATTGGTCAGAGATGGAGCTTCTAACATAGCTTTGGGATGTGACCTTGCGGAAATACCTTCTGTTCACTGTTCAATTCATTTGCTACAGCTAGTGGTGAATGATGCATTAATGGCTCAACGATCTATAAAAGATCTTTTGGCAAAGTGTCGACGTTTAGTGACACATTTTAACCACTCCCCACTGGCTACTTCTGAATTTAAAGCTCTCCAAACACAACAGGGTCATGTTCCTCTTCTATTGGTACAAGATGTTTTAACGCGCTGGAACTCATCTTATTTGATGCTAGAATGTATGGTTAAGTTGAAAAAATCAGTTCAAATATACCTTGCTGATCATAGTGAATTACTTGTTATTTCATCTAATGAGTGGCACTTGATTGAAAATCTTTTAAAGCTTTTACAGCCATTTTTTAAACTCACCCAAGAAATGAGTACAGAATATAGTTTACTCTCTACTGTTATCCCAAACATGTGCGCGCTTGAAAGGTTTCTTTCAAAAATTGGCCAGGATGATCAAGGAGTCCAAACTACAAAAGATGAACTGTTGAAGTCATTGCGGTCACGATTTTTTGCCAATGAAAGCAATGAAAAAAGAAAGTGTCTAAATGTCTTAACAAATCGGAAGTATGCTCTAGCAACTGTCATTGATCCACGATTTAAATTTTTGTTTTTCAAAGATCAACAAAAGGAAAATATTAAGACATGGTTAATTGAAGAAATAAATGAAATAAACAACCTAGAGAAAATTAGAGATAAATATTTTGAAGAACAGGCTCACAGCAGCGACGATTCTAATTCTTCTTCCTCCTCAACAGGAAGAAAAAAGGCAAAGTTTGATGATGATCCACTCTCTGCTTGTTTCAGGGAACTAACACAAGAAAATTCAGAAAAGATACCTGGTGAGAAAAAGTTTAAAAAAAGCGGCAAGATGGCTTCATTCGCAGAAATAGCAGAGGAAATTGAGCAATATGCAAAAAAACCCATATCAGACAGACGACTATCTCAAAAATGAAGAATCCTTTCCATCTCTCAAGAAAATTGCTCTAAAATGGCTAGTGACACCAGCATCTTCAGTTTTCTCAGAAAGAATGTTTTCCGAATACGGAAATATTTTTGAAGAAAAAAGAAGTACTTCGCTACCAAAGCGAGGGGAGATGCTTTTTTTTATCCATCACAATGGACGAAAATTTGATTTAAACTTGTGTCTTGAACATAGTATTAATTTTTATTGTTTAATGTGAGTTTTTACTTTTTAAGGTTTTGCCATTTTAATAATTTCACTTACCTTACTGGTATATTTGATTAGGCTCTATGTTTTATTTTTATATCTCAAATCTTAATAAAAGGTTTCGCTAATTCATATTTTTTCATATTGTAATTTGCAATATATATAAAAATAAAAAATAAAAATAAAAATTTAAAAGTAAGGGAAGCTGGGATCTTAGCTATGCGTCACACTTTTAGCTGGACCAAACATTTTGCCTTTTTAGCAGTGTTAATATAGTTACATACTAGTAGTGGTACATGCTTATTTATCAATTATTTTAATTTTAGATTTTTGTACAACTCTATTCAACTTTTGCTAGCTAAAGGCTATGCAAGCTAAGATTGGAAAGGGGCGGGCCCAGATGGTATTCCCATTACAAAAAAGACTATCATAAATATCCGGCTATCCGGCCGGATACAGGATACAGGATAATAGCTGTTATCCGGCACATCCCTACTGAGAACCTCCTAGCTGATCCGTTTACCAAGTAAGAAACGACCAGAACACGTAACCGAAAAGGAGCTTTCTTGAAGGACCATAAGAATACAAAACGAGCAAACTGAAGGAAATTGAATTTGGAATACTCAAACAACGCAAAACAGGACACATAAATAGAGTCCTAGCAAATATCCAAGTTCCAATACCGAACCACACGATAAACAAAGTTTCATACCTGTAAGGATTTATGGAAGAAACAACACGACTGACATCGCATGCCTCACAAACATCTTAAACTTAAAACTGAAAACTGTGAATACTACATGGATAAAGAAATAAAAATTGATGGTTACAACATACTACGAGCTAACAAAAGAAAGACGAAAGAATGTCTGTGCTATATACATACACGAGAACCATATGACAAAGACTAAGTAAATCAAACGGCTATGTGCGGCTCTTAGCAGTAAAAAGTGAAAAACTTAACGTGATACTAACAGTCATCTATAGGCCTCCGAACACTCCAACTGCAAAATTCTCTGAAGCCATTGCCGACATCAGAAATCTAATAAATTCTGTATTAAGCACCCCCCATCCCCATCGATGGATCCATCGTTCGTTGCGCAGACGATGGACAAAATTAAGTTGCGCGATCGATAGATAAATATATCGCCGTGATTTGAATACTTCTCAGTACTGAAAGAGCCGCAGAGACACATCGCCGAATGCTAAATGAGATCCAGTCTTCGCAAGGTGGATGGTGACGCCGAGTAGGCCTCGAAGCCATACAAGAGGAAAACAGGGGAGGGGGGATAAGACTTATATAACTGAAGGAGGGTTGTACAATCCGCACCGCAAGCAGCAAAGGACAAAGCGCTGAAGAGATCTAGACGCTTTGTACACTTTATCCTCAAATACGCAATGTGGGGGATTCAAGAATCTTTCGTCGAACACCATATCCAGATATTTCACTTCCGGGACAATACGAAAAGGGAAACCATGAACACGAGCTTCTCATGTAAAAATTCAAAACCGTGCGAGGTTGCCCAGCTGAAAACCTTTGACAACGCGTTGCATCTGATGCTCAGCCGATACCAGTCGAGCAGTTGGGTAAATGACAATCATCAACATGCAGGGACGGCCGGACGCCTAGCTGAAGGCACCGGGAAAGGGAGTTAATTGCAACCGCGAAACAAGTGTATCTGAATACAGTATCTTGCGGCACGCCCTAGAGCAGTTGCCGGGCGGCAAAGTAATGATCTACGCGTACCAGGAACATGCAGTTCAACAAAATGTTTTGCAGAAAACGTAATTGGCGATTTCAGAGTCCCATCCGATGAAACCGTCTCTACGTGGTGTCGTGGGCCTTGCAAAGATCGTAAAAAAAAAGTTACAAGTTGACGGCGAAGAAAAGCCGACCGAATCTGAAGCCGGAATGTTCTTCCGAGTAAAAATGACCTCTCAAGGAACCAGGTCAGACGTCCCAATACCATTTTTTTTCAAGGAGCTTACAGGTGCCACATGTTAGGGAAATGGGCCAGTAGTTCCCCAATTGCATGGGATTTTTACCAGGCTTTGGAAACACAAGAATGACCACTTCCTCGACAGGGACAGGAAGGTGCCAGTCATCCACACCATATTAAAAAGAGCCAGGAGGTAGGAAAAAGCATCATACGAGACTTGTCTGTTCATGGAATAAGTAATGTCATTAGGGCCAGGGGCAGAATCAGAAACGGACCGCAAAACGTCGCTATCATCTTTCATATCATTTACACAGTCCCCCAATCAACGGGGAAGAGCAAGGGCTTCCTTACGAGCCCGAAAAGTGTGGGAGTAGGGACTACCTGAGTAACATCATATATGAATACCGCGAAGGTCTCAATCAGGGTAGCAAGCTCCGCCATAATAGATCTAACACACTCGATACATAAGACTGACAAGACGCCTGTCACGCCGCCTTCTGGGTGCGTCTGGCAGTTGCCCGTGCACGTTGGTAAAGGATCTTATTTTTTATTAAGCCACAAAAGGCAGCTCCACACGCGGGCGCCCACCACGGCACCCGGCGACTGGCCGAGGCAGCCCTCGTATGAGAAATCGAACGCGAGGCAGCACTGATGACAGTATCATTGAAGTGACGAAGAGCATCATGAACATCCTGAAACT
Organism: Bathynomus jamesi; assembly: GCA_023014485.1. NCBI lineage: Eukaryota > Metazoa > Arthropoda > Malacostraca > Isopoda > Cirolanidae > Bathynomus > Bathynomus jamesi. Next base: position 215,236 of record JAJOZX010001092.1, on the reverse strand, counting down.
GGAAAGGACACCCGCGGGGACTTGCAGTGGCATCACTGCAAAGAGAACCATATCTCTATGTGACTGCGGGGATAGTTAAAAACAACAGGGAAAATATCCATGGCAGGCGAGCAAGGGGCGCTGCCTCAGGAGTGTCTTCTGAAGGCACAGACAAACTGGGCGTTCCCCAGAGATCAAAAGGCACAGCATTTCCCAGTCATAAAAGACGCCTCAGCAATCCCATTGAACAATCTTACTGAGTCATAACAATCACGTAAGGTCATCGAAGACGACCACGTAATCGACAGTTGTAACCGTTTCTTGTTGGGACGCTGTAGCACTGGGATACGAGTCGGATGAGGAACTGAAGTCGGCGTAATGGAACGAAGAACAGACACCAGTGTCAGGGTGTAGAGGGAGTTCAGGCGGAGCAAAGGGGTAGAGACGCGAGGTGGAGAAGGGAGCGATGAGAGAGAGGGACGTTCAGGCCGAAAAACGAGGAACGAGGGATCTCGAGTAACGATGATCGGTGAGGGAAGGACTTAGGGTACGAGAGATCTTCGTCGTCAGAGTAGACCGTGCGGCCCCTCTTTCGAAGTGATCCTGGATGAGGGAGGTGTTAGCAAGTGGAGTTCGTGAAGGAGAGAGCAGAGGAGCCATCCGCGAAAGGGGGCCCGGGCTATCGGCCACCGACACAATGACGCCTCGGTCGCTGAACCTTACCCCTAGGATGGGGAGGAGCATTCGACGTCGAGGAACGAGGGAAACAAGCAACATTCGAGAAACTATCGGCGCCCTGACATCGCGCCACCTGCAAATAGGAGATGCCCCCCCTGGGGGGAAACCCTCCCTAAAGGAGAGCTTGTGAAGAACTTTTAAGGACAACTTCACGCTCGAGGATGTAGATAGGGCATTGACGATCCGAAACACAGTTGGAGCCTGAGCAATTAAAACAGTGAAAATCCTTGTCACAGGACGAGTCGTCGTGATCTTGGCAGCCGCAGCGAGCAAAAAGTGGTCTGCCCAAATCGCTGGCAGTTGAAGCATCACCGTGAAAGGGGCGGTTGCGGCCGAACAGAGTAGGGCAGCCAAACAAGTGTGACCTTCCTGGGCAACAAGCAGCAATGGAATGTAAGCAGGACGGGAACTGGACCAACACACCATTCTTCTTCATGGGCACCCGGAAGACATCCAAGACACCCTGGCCAGCCAGGCAATCCCGGACAACAGATACATCCTCACCGACAAATTGGAAGAATTTAGCGTGACATGCGGGGAAGCACACCTCAACTAGCAGGGCGCCCTCGTGCAAGCGTTTGATGGAACGAGATTCACCACGTAGGAAGGTGATTAAATCATCGTGGACACTAAAGCAGGGTTCATAGCAAATCTTGATCATATGATTTCCCTGACCAAAATCCTTTTATCTGTGACCATTTTCTGCGTCCTCCTCTATCCCCTCACAGACGTTCATACACACACCTTGTTTGTCTGTTGATTTTTTATTACCTTTGGTTAGCTTCCGTCCGAATTGTTAATTCTGACGAAGGTCAAGCTTTTCACTCCACCTTAGATCTACAGTTTAACGTGGAATCCGAACCACGCCCCATCAGCAGCCCAGCGTCTTAACCACTAGGCCACCTAGGGTACCCATTTATCTACCAACCACTTTCTTTATTGTATGGAAGGATGAACAGCTGGGTTTTGCTGCGCGCCGGCTGCCGTCGGGTCTCGAACCCGGGGCCGATGGATTCGTAGTCAGCGACGCTAACCACTACACCACCGAGGCGCATTATTATAAGTTTTTTATTATTATAAGTACATGCAAAACTTAGCAAGAAACTCTTTAAAAAATAGAATACAATTGGGACAGAATCTAGGGTTTAAAGCATCCCGGCCCAACTATATTCAGAACCTCAATATAAGCAAAAGACCCGTCGAATCCTATCTGCTTCGCAAATAGCTGGTGAGGGAAGCTATATTTTTGGGGCCTCTTTGCAAGCGACCCGTTGCCCACGTCGGGCTAACATAATGAAAAAGAAAAAACTATATAGGGTTTGTCATTTACCATTATATATATATATTTTTTTTTAATTGGGGTTGTTTAACCTCCTTCGCAACATCTAAGGTCATATGACGGAGGGGACCTACAGCTTTAGGTGGGATCCGAACCACGGGTCGCTACATAATCTGGGCGCGGAGGACGGTGTCCCATCCAACTACTACCCAGACGGCCAGACCCAATGTCGCTTAACTTCGCTGACCTCCGGGAAGCGGTGTTACGACAATGGCCATGACGTGTATATATATATATAACAAAAATGGTGAAGTTATCTAAAAGACTAAATTAAAAACTAACCTAAAGGAAAGAAATTTGGAGATGTTGAATAAATACGGGCTAAAGTTTTGATCTTTGCCGCTAAAGAATCTATTCTCGCAGACGTTGGACTGTTCTGAGTCTTCGATAATTCATTGTCGATTATATTCGTCCATAATACCTGTTTTAAAGATCATTCGAGTAATACAAATAAGTTTAATAATAAAAAAACTTTCATCTGAAATGCATTTTCCTCTTTGAACTCCGCTTTTCTTACTAACTACTCGCCACTTTTAACGTCAGTTAATGACACCAACTCTTACGACTTTACCCGCAAACTCGACATTAAAAATATTTTTCCATACTTTACAAAACAAAAACGAAACTATATAAAAGCAAAATATTTTCCACGGGTACGATACATTACTAAAATATAGTAATTGAAATACGTAACTACTCTCACACCGCTCGTATAAATATAAAATCCTAAAAATAAATACAATCTAAAATAATGCGAAAGTATAAAAATGAAATCTAATTGATGGAATGTACTCGTGGGCGGTGTCAGTGTCATTGTTCTAACGCGTAAAGCGTATAGCCAACTAATACTAAAACTTACTCGTATTAATTGTGGCTCAGAATGTCCGGCGCAGTGAACAATAGCTAGCTTGCACTCCCAAAGATCCCAAGGCTCCGCATATTTCTCATATAGGGTCGTGATATCGAGAAGTGTAGAGTTTAATGAGCTAATCACTTCACCACTCCCTCCCTTAGCCAGGATAGCTTCCAGTACCTTCATTAAAATAATCACTGTATTAATAGTTAGTAAAATTAATTACTTCGAAACTATAAATCGTGTTAATTCAATAATTATAAGTGATTAACGATGTAAAATTTCTCGCTTAACGATTCTTACTTTTAAACTTTACCAATTTTTGTCTTAAATGACGTACATGCGAATTCACTTTCACGAATTTAGAAGCAGTAAGAAAATTCTTCGCGGATTAAATAAATAAACTTCAAATTTTACCATCAACTGAACCCTCGCAACATCTTTTTTCTCCTCCAAGTGCAACATGAAATCTGCGTAAGAAGTGGCAGTGGTCATTTGGCTCGAGCTGAGACACATAAGCGCTCGAGATATATATTCGATTCTGACCCCCAAAGGAGTGTCTCTGCGAGAAAAAAAAAAATCAAAGAAAACCTTAATTTTCTCACTTTTAAAGAATCTTTTATTCATTTGAGAAAACAAATTTCATTGGAAAACCTTTAACAAAACTGGACCCAAATTTAGTCCCTTACTGATAACCGAGATTTCACTCGTGACAGTGAGCCATTGAGATGAAATTCTGAAATTAAATTTCCACTACAGTATGTTGGGAAAACTGTCACGCAGAACATAAAAACTTAGCACATTGTTTCAAAATGCGCTATACGAGAACTAGTAGTTTAAATGATAATGGCTATTTCATAAAAATTCTGAAACGAGTGTCAAATACACTCAATTCTGATTATGGACAATTATATTTTCTGAAGTGGTAGATCCGCTAATCCTACCATATGATAAACGCCTAACCTACTTGGACAAAAAATTAAAGGATTTGATTCTGATAATTAAGCTAAAACAATCAACACTGCGAAACCTACCCAACCTGATCGGCAAGCAATGAGAGTGTTTTGGCAGCCTTGTAGTACTCTTTGTTTCTCTCGTAATACCTCCACAGAAGGTTGTTCAAAGGTCCTTGGGCGTCGGATTTGGTAAAGAAATTCTCGAGGTAAGGAGATGAAATCGCCAACAAACGGTCAGTTCGACCAGTGTCAACCAGCCATTGGTATAGGGTAACATGTGCTAATTCGTCGCAGCTGTTCACGATCAATGATATCATCTGTACACAAAGTTTCTGAAGTAAATAAATACCGAAGAATTTAAAGTTCTCTAAGTAAATAATCAAAAAATGTTTATGCCTTTAAAAGTCACCTGTTCCGCAAACTGCCCGGCGTCAGAAAAAGGCATTGCTTGCTGCGGGGGTGAGGGAGGCCCCGGTCTATTTGGAATACTTGGTGGGGAAACGGGAGGCGAAATGGTGCTTGAACCAATCAACTGATTCAGGTGATCCATCATTACACGGTAACATTCCATCCTAGAAATCAATTCAATGGAAAGAAGTGAGACTGGCATCTAAATTATGAAATATCTCACAAACAGAAGCATTATGCAAATGCCTGACATACATTACTTTCTCGTGATTTTTTACTTTGCTTGGAAATAAATAAGTCTCTACATATGTTACAGAAAATCTCATTTCCCAAAGATTTTCGGTGAGAAGGCAGAAATAGCCTGGAGAGAGACTACAGAGTACAGAAAAGCAGAGTAAAGTGTACACATCCATCCACACAGCAAAATTTCACACCTGTAGTGCTTCCAAGTCTTAATGAAAATAAGAGAGACAGAGTTCCAAGCATAAATACTTCTAACAAACCTCCTCCATTCCAAACCTACTTAGAGGCATTTCTCGTGCATCACCCAAATCAAGTCCACACTTACTCGTGCAATCATTTACCATGTCCATCCATCTTCTCGACCTCTTCCTTCCTTAGCAAACACTATTATACACTCTTCGCACGACTCTTGTCATTTTCTATTCTTTCAACATGGCCGAACTACCTTAACACAGTTTCCTTAGTTTCCACTGACACCTAAACACCACATCTTTCCACAACCAAACAATTTCTTAATCTATCAATCCAACACACGCAACACACACTTCTCAGATCGTCTTTTTTTATGCAGAAAGGAGGGGCCAAGGGTGAATGACCGCAAAAACGCCCCACTACCTCATACAAGAGCGCAAAATTAAAGGTCCAGGATTTTCGAGATCTACAGAAGCTAAGGCTAACAAAGACCCTAAGATCCACTCTAAGGTTAGCCCGAGAGAAAGGAAAGAGGAGGGGGTTAAAAGAGGAGAATAAGGGGCTAAATAAGTTGCCAAACCTATCATTCATGGGTTAAAATTCAGTCAGAAAAAGAGAAAAAGACTCCATCATCATCCGCTGGCCACTGCCAACAAGTCGGAAAAATAGTCGAAGAGAATAGGAAAGGGGTGAAAGATGAAAAGAAGTAAAATAAGAACGCTTACAAACCATGCAAACAAAGTCTTAACTCACTGTCATACCATGCAAACTACAGACATGCAAGTAAGAGAGTTACAGACATGCAAGTAGGAGAGGATAAGAAAAAAAGTAGGTAAAGTTAAAAAAAGTGGGTTAGTTTACGCTACGAGCTACATCTACGTTCGTGTTAGTCTAATTTTTTTTTTTAATTAATAATTTTATTGCTGGCATCACACGCTGGCATTAATCGTCAACAGACTCATCCTCGACCACCACCACAGAGCTCCTGTTGAATTGTTTTATTATTTTAAACAACGTTAATATTTTTAAAATGCCTATCTAAATGGTTCTTAAACATATTAACGCTGGTAGAGTTCACGACTGATGCGGGAAGATTATTCCATTTATCAATTACTTTAAATGTAAAGAAGTTTTTAGCGATATTAGTAATGAAACGTCTGCCACGCAGCTTAAATCCGTTATTACGAGTATTGCTGTTATCGAAAGTGAACAGTTTGTCAAAATTTACGTTATCGATTTTATTAACGATTTTGAAAACTTCAATAAGCTCCCCCTTAATCTCCTAGTTTCGAGTGAATGCAAATCTAACTCTTTAATCCTATCTTCATAAGGCTTGTTGCGCAATGATGGAATTAGTTTCGTGGCACGACGCTGAACCCTTTCTAACCTATCAATATTCTCAAGCAAATACAGGTATCAAAACCCAACAGCATATTCTAAATGAGGCCTGACTAGGGACTTGTGAAGGGGCAATATAATATTCTTCGATTTAAATTCGAAATTACGCGCTATGAAGCCTAACATCCTATTAGCTTTTGCGCAAGACTCCAGGCACTGGTTCCTAACTTTTAAATCCTTAGATACGCGTACGCCTAAATCTACTTTATCGTTAACGCTCGCTAACTCTCTCTCATCCATCGTGTACGTGTAATTATTGTTGAGAACCTATATACAAAACTTTACATTTGTCTACGTTAAATTGCATCTGGCACTTATCAGTCCACTCCATAATCCTATTTACATCGTCTTGGAGCCTATTTCTATCATCCTCGTTAACAACCTTACCACCTATTTTAGTATCGTCCGCGAATTTTGACACGTTACTAGTCAATCCTACATCTATGTCGTTAATGTAAATTACGAATAGCAATGGGCCTAACACTGAAACCTGTGGGACACCGCTACCTACATCCAACCACCCTGATTCACCACCATTAACAACGACCCTCTGTCTCCTAGCACGAAGCCATTCCTCTAACCAGTTAGCTACCTGACCGCGTATACCGTGCGCTTTAACCTTCGCAATTAATCTTTTATGAGGAACTGTATCGAACGCTTTTTGAAAATCTAAATAAATAACGTTAAACAAGATCTATGGCGTCGAAACCCATGCTGACTACTATTAATCAAATAGCGACTTTCTAAGTGATCGATGATACGACCCCTAACTATGGATTCCAAAAGTTTACCGACAACTGACGTTAAGCTAATGGGCCTATGATTCCTAGCTACTGTGCGGTCGCCTTTTTAAAAAATGGGCGTGACGTTAGCTAATTTGAAGTCTTCAGGACTAATCCCCGTTTCGAGTGACTGATTAAAAATCTTCGTTAAGGGGACTACGATAACGTCTTTCAAATCTTTCAGATGTCTAGGATAAAACGCGTCAGGGCCTGGAGCCTTGCTAACTTTTAGCCTATCGATATAATGCACAATCTCACCCTCGTAAACAGTTATTTCATCCAAAATAGTCTCGCTGCTAAATGGAACGATATCGTCCACATCGGGGACATTTATTGATGTCTTCTACGGTAAAAACTGCCGCAAAAAAGTTATTAAAAATACCCGCCATCGCCTGAGCGTCGGAAGCCAAAGCGCCATTAGCGTCCACGAGAGGGCCTATATTATCTTTTATCGGCTTACTATTATTCACGTAATCGAAAAACTTTTTTGGGTTATGTTTACTATCAGCAGCTATAAGTATCTCTAAATTACGTTTAGCATTCCTAACATCTTTTAACCTGACGTCGAAGCTCGATATATCTATTAACGTTAGCTACCAGGCCATTAGGCTTATTAAGTCTATACGCTCTATTACGCTCGTTTATGAACTCGCCTATTTTCCTAGTCCACCACTTAGGCCTACCATGATTTCTAGCGCGCTTGGGCCTACGGGGAATAAACTCCCTTTCGATATTCAAGAAACTATCTTTAAACGCCTCCCAATAAAAATTTGCGTCATTACCCATAAATAAGTTATCCCAGTCCACTACTCTCATCCTATCCGCAAAACTATCAAAATTGGCCCTACGAAAATTAGGGACTTCTATTACGTTACTATCCTTACTGTTTTCTATCAATAACTTAAACCTAATAATTTGATGATCACTACATCCTAAACTCTCACCACCTTCTAAACCTTCGACTATATTTTCGCCGTTCGTCATCACCACGTCTAAAATATTGTCACCGCGCGTTGGTTCGGTAACCATCTGTCTTAAAAAATTATCTTCCATGAACTCAATCAATCTCAAACCCTCATCGTTACCAATAAAAGTCACGTAATTGACGTTAGGGCAGTTAAAGTCTCTGACAACTATACTATCCCGATTATTAATAGAGTTACCAAGAAGTGTGTAAAATCTAGTATTGGTATCGAGGGGTTGAACGGGAGGTCTATAAACAACAACAAAATTGAAACAAACTACGCGCCCTAACTTCAACGCATATCGCATTAATTGCTGCCGGAAAATCTATCTTTACCTCGATAGCCCTAAGGGAATTACGAATGTACAGCAAAACGCCGCCACCAATCCCATGTAACCTATCATTAGTAAAGAGTTTAAAACCCGCTATATCAAGTTCTCCCAACAAGTCCCGAGTCACGGTATTTAACCACGTTTCAGTGATAGCAATTATATCGTAGTTGCCGGAATAAATTATCGCCTTAAATTCGTTTAATTTATTTCTAATTCTACGCGCGTTACAATAAAAGACGTTTAAGTTATTTTTTACCACGAGTCGGCGTTTTAAACTATTTTTCACGTCGGGCCCGCGTTTCCCGGACCCACAACGTTTAAAGAAGGTTTCGACCTACACAGATTTCGAACGTTTTCGTCAATTAACCTACCTAGCCTAGCATTACCTATTTCATTAAAATGCACCCCCATCTTTTATAAAAAGGCTAGGATCACTGAATTCTGACCACAGCTTTACGAAGGGCACATTTTCCTCAGCACAAATCTCTTAATTTAGTATTCAAAAATATTGTTTTTGACGTAATCCTAAGACCCAAACCGTGCCTAGGGGTAATACCTAGAACTAAAGACCTATTTGACCTCGCCTTCAGGGACCTAATTAACCCCCGATATCTCTCCAAAAGGTCAGGCACTCTCGTATCAGGCCTATACGAGTCGTTGCCCCCTACCATCGTCACCAACATCGAGTGACGGGAGGCAACATCAATCCTATCCACTTCGTCTCTAATTCTGTCAACCCTGGCCCCTGGGAGACAGAACCTCCTCCTCTTGGTTGGATTCCGTTCAACGAACTCTGTGTCCATATGGCGCACTAAAGAGCCCCCAATTAAAATAGTTCCCCCTCGTTCACGTCCCTATCCAAGTGGGCGAAAGGGTTCGAAACCTCGATAGGGGGAAGATTCCTATCACCTAACGTACGTGGCCTAGCTCCACCCTTAACTTCTCTAAATCCCTCCCCATCTACTAATCTAGGACTAACCTTAACCCCTTCCTCAACTCTATCCGACCTTCCCGATATGCTACCTAAACTAGAAACTGGGTTACGCACTTCACCCTTCAAATTACTAACGTCTTCAACGTTAGTATTGGTTCTGCTTTCGTCAACTGTAGCCCTACCCCTGCCCTCATCAAGCGTTGCAAGTCTTTCCGTTACCTCACGTACACTACGTTTTATGTCAACTATTTCCTCCCTTAAATCGCCAAAGAAACAAACCGATCTCTCGGAAATCGCCATAGGACCGCCGTCGTAATCCTTAAAATCCGTATACCACCGATTTACCCCACACCTAACACACGACGCTTTCTGCGACGGCATCGCGCAAATTAAATTAGTTTATAACCGTCACAAGTTCAAGTTAAATTAAGCCGGCACGCTATGAAAACTTCTAAATCGCTAAAAACCACTAATATTCAATTACTTAACTATAACAATGTGAATATAAATGCAAGTATATAAAATTAAAAACTTTCCAAAAGTAGAAGCAATATCAGTGCTCAAGAAATGCGTCCGTTCAGTACAGAGTCTGGCTGACGAATAAGTGGAAGATGCCAGGACACACTGCGTTTAAAAGATTAGAGGTCATAGACGAGGGAAAAGATGGATTGAGGAAGATTGTTCCAGAGTTCACCGGTTCAGTAAATGAAAGATTGAAAATCCCCATTAACCCTTGCGTTAGAGACTTGGACAGAAAAGGAATAAGGATGTGTCGAAAGAGTGGTGCTGCGTGCTCTCCTTAAAGAAGGAGGCATGCAGTTAAAGAGTTCAGAAGAGCAGTGTCCGTTATAATAGAGATAGTAAAGAGAGAATGAGGCAACATTGTGACGAAGAGGGATTGAAGACAGTAAAAGAAGGGGAACTGATGAGACGAAAAGCCTTTGATTAAACTCAGTCAAGTAGAGCTGTGTGGGTTGAGATGTGTGTGGACAAGACCCCTGTACAGAGAGAGCAACTGAGTAGCGGTGAAGAAACTGCGGAGCTGGTACAGCACACCTAACATCTTAGAAGCTGTTTTGGAAAGAGTATATGTAATCTGTCCAGGAATGATCAAGAGAAAAGACAACACCAAGAATGTTAAGAGAAGAGGAAAGATTGAGTTGTGTTGTTGAAGGTAAGAGGATAGTTGTGTGGAAGATTCTGACGAGTAGACAGATGGAGGAACAAGTTTGTAAGGCATTGAAAGCCACCAGGTTTTCTCTGACCCAATCAGAGACAGCAGAAAGGTCAGAGGTGAGGTGCATCATAGCCGTCCTACGCGAAGCATGGAGTGATTGTTGAGAGGGACGCCCTGTGAAGTGGGTGAAGTGAAAAGTGGAATCATCGGCAGAGGAGTGGATACTAGGGCGGGTCAAAACAAAGCTTTTTTTTAGGGAGCTTTTTTTAAAAACGACACAATGCGAGGGTTTTCATTTAGGTTAACAAATAACATATCAAAAGTTGAACTATGTGCGACCCCCTGTATCCCTCGCACATAGTCCCCCCTTTTTCCCCACTCTTCTAGCTGAGATTTCACAATAAGCTTTGAACCTATTCTGAACACCAATTTAAGATATGCTAAAAATAAGTTAGAAGACCTTATTTTCCCTTATTTAAATAAAATGGGTATCTTTATTTATGGATACTTTTTTGTTTTATGCAGGGTTGCCAGATTGGCCACTGTGGCCAAATTTACAAATGTACAAAAATGTCTGGCAAGTTGTGTGGCAACCCTAATTTTTTTAGTACTTTTTACAAAAAATTATTTTACTTTTGTTTCAGATTATTGATTAAGTGAAATTATTATTGATTATTGGTTATTAAGTCAAATTAATCATGACAAGAAAAAAGTCGTCGAATGCAGCCTTTGGACATCCTTCCGAGTTCCCAGCAGCTATGACACCAACAAAAGCAGATGTTGTGAGGAACTATAACTTTGTGCGATGACGAGAAGTGGCTGAATCAAATAAATCGATTACTTCTAGTGAATGTTGTAACATAGATGCAACAGACGTTGAAACCATATAGAGAAGGTTCTCTTTCCCTACAATAAGTACTCGTGGAATCTTTCAGAAAGTTGTTAAAGTGATAGAAGCAGCCTCAAAGTTGAACAAGGTTCCTATAAACCGAAGAGATGAGAGATCTGAACAAAAAGTTTCCAAGTATGATGCTATGTTTGATGTATGTACCTGTGATTACTACGATAAAGGGATTGATAGAAATGCCTCCCGGTGCAAGGATAAAATAACTGCTGAGTGGGATTCTTTTGCAGGACAAAAGCAAAGATTAAACCAACTGGGGCCAATTGATAGAAAAGCTACTTTGATGAGGAAAAGGTCTATTGCTAGAGCTCAAAAAGAACACGAACGCCGAATAAGATCACAAGCAGAATTGACTGAAGCTATCAGAGTTGTCCCTTCAACATCACAGGATGCAGCAGGTGCTGAGAGCATGGAGATAGAGACCGACCAAGAGGATGAAGACTTCGTGCCTGATATAGAGTTAATAGAGAATGAGCAGAACAGATATACCTATGAAGAGTTGGCAGTGACCGCAGATCGTTAGAGAGAGAGTTGCAGGGCAGCAGCAGCAATTGTTAATGCTGCTTTAAAAGCTATTGGAATCCTGGATCAGGGCAACATGATTTGATAGAAAGAAGCTGGAGAGGGAAAGAGCACGAGTAGGTAAAAAATTGAGTACCAGGGTTAAATAGGAGAATATAGGAATAGAAAGCATTGGTTTTGATGGGAGAAGAGACAACACATTTACCAGGGCAGGCAAGATCAAAGAAGAGCACTACGTCATTGTTACAGAGCCTGGAAATATCTATATAGATCATGTAACAACTGATCATGGAAATGCTCGTTGTGTAGCAGAAGAGCCGATTACTGTAATAGTGGACTCGGAAAGTTCAGACACTCTAAAAGCTTTACTATGTGATGGCACTGCTGTGAACACTGGAAGAATCGGTAGAGTAATAAAGCTTGTTGAAATCTGTTTGAATAGGTCTGATCAGTGGCTGGTGTGCCTTCTTCATATGAAAGAACTATCATTCAGGCACGTCTACAAGGCAATAGAGGGAAAAACAACAGGCCCAAGTACTTTCAAGGGTTCAATTGGAAATAAATTGAAAATTGATCTAACAAAACTGGAAGTGGTTGCTTTTTCTCCTGTTAAAGGAAACATTCATGAAATTCCATCTGATATTGTTAATGCTTTTTTTAAGCAGTGATCAAAAGTATCTCTAAAATATGTGCCTAGCTGTTCAATCTGGAAATGTCTCCAAAGATCTCGCGGTACAATTCATCATGCTCGTTGGCTAACTAGAGCAAATAGAATTCTTAGACTGTGTCAACACCAAATCCAACCCAAGATCTCAAAGACCTAGTAGAAATTATTACGCTATCTTATGCTCCAGGATGGTTTTGGGTTAAGTCACATCCACTGGCATCTGACGGATCATCTAACTTTTGGTACTTAGGGTATCTGCTGCGCGACTTGAAGTTGAAATACAGATTGATCATGAAACCAGTGTTTCAGAATAACTCATACTTTGCGAACTCCGAAAATATTCTACTATCGATGATAACAGACAAGAAGTTAGAGAGGTTGCAATCCAGAGAATTATTCTCTCAAGAACTACATTTTCTGGATCAAGAAACTTTGACCTACCTCGAACTCTTAATTCTGATTCTTCAGACTACACTGAAATGATTGATTGGCAGAAAGAGGTAATTTATCCGCCTCCACTTGAGAAACTAGCAATAAGGAACTTTTGGTAGCAAGACAAGAACAACTCAAAATACCAGCCTTTCCTTGTCACAACCAAGAAGTAGAAAGCACTGTGAATCCAGTCACGAATGCATCTGATGTACGAATTGGCTACGAAAATCGCCAAAAATATATTCTTAACCTACTGGAATCACGACAAAGATTGCCTAAATTTGAATGGAAAGGACAGTGGAATAAATAAACATGCAGTGTTACTTTCAAAATAGCTTAAGTTTATGCATCGTGAAAAAGAGTACTTCATTAGGTAATGTTTTTTCTTTTTCTTGTAGAAGACAAGTTCTGTTGTTTAATTTCTCAAAAATGTTATGTAATTCATTAATTTGTTCCTTATTTTTTAATCTTAATATAGAGTATATACTCAAAAACCAGGGCAGGTTTAAAAATGTCATTTTTTTTTGTTTGAATAAAAAAAATAAGAAATATGAGTTTAACACAGCTGAAAATTTTTATCCAAGTTTTTACTGAAAAATGTAAATTTTGGCAAATTGAAACTAAAAACCGAAAGTTTGTGCCGGGGGTAGGAGACTTAGGATACGCGAAATATTTTACTGGGTGACTACTATGACCCATACGAAACCCCGACAATGTATCACTTTTGAATACAAAATATTAACCCGCCCTAGACTGGACAGGAGGTGCGATTTAATAAATCATTGATAAATAAAAGGAAAAGAGTGGGTGCAGGACAGAACCCTGAGGAACACCACTGTTAATAGCTTTAGGAGAAGAACAGTGGCCATCTACAATCGCAGTTATAGATGGCCAGAAAGGAAATTATAGAGAAAAGCACAAATCGAAGGAGGGCAGTTTGGAAATTAAAGATTTGTGCCAGACTCTATCAAAAGCTTTTGATATGACTAGCACAATAGCAAAAGTTTCACCGAAATCCCGAAAGAAGGATGACCAAGAGTCAGAGATATGCAAGAAGATCGCCAGTAGAGCGTCCCTTGCAGAACCCATACTGATGATTTGAAAGAAGATTGTGAAAAGAAAGGCATTTAAGAATCTTTCTGTTAATGATGGATTCAAAAACTTTAGAAAGGCAAGAATCAAAGCAATTGGACGATAGTTGGAGGGTTCAGAGTGGTTACCCTTCTTTGGGGACATGCTGAATGAAAGCAAATTTCCAGCAGGAAGGAAAAGTACCAAATGGAAGACCAAAGAAAAGGGGTTTGCCTACGCAGGGTGTCAGCATTGAAGCACAGTTCTTGAGAACAGGAGGAACACCGTCAGGACCGCACGCCTTCCTAGAGTTGAGATCAGATAGGACAGGAAGAATACCTTTGGAAGAGATTCTAATTTCAGACATAATAAAGTCAGAGGGAGGAGGAGATGAAGGAACAGCACCAGAATCGTCCAGGGTTGAGTTGGGGGCGAAAGTTTGAGCGAAGAATTCAGCTTTGTCAGGAGAAGAGACGGTAATCGAGTCGTCGGAATGGAGAAGAGGAAGGAAAGTAGTAGTAAAGTTGTAGGAGAGGTTCTTAGGTATTGTAATGTCGGAAACAGCGAGAAGAATTAGAATTGGATAGATTTTGACAGTTTTGTCGGATGAAGGAATTTTTGGCAAGTCGAAGAACAGAATTTGTACGATTCTGGGCAAAAATATAAAATTAGTGGGAGGCAGGAGGTGGATGGTGACGATAGCTTCTGAAAGCCTCCTCTCTGTTACGGATAGCATTAGAAGAAGTTAAACCAAAGTTTTTTTTACATTAGTAGCAGGAATAGCATATGGAATGTAGGCCTCCATGTCCGAGAGAATCACTTCCGTGATGAGCTCAGCACACTCAGAAGGGCCCCAGCCACGGAAGCAGTAATCATTTCATGGGAAACCAGATCAGTAATGCCTAAGGGCCTCCCAATCAGCAGCACCAAAGCGCCAAAGGCGCCTCCTCTTGGGAGGATCCAAAGGCCGAATTGGAGCGATAGGACAGGAAACAGATGCAAGATTGTGGTTGGAGCTCAATAGAGAAAAAGGTTTGACAGAAGAAGGATGAGAGGCGAAAAATAAATAACGAATGTTGGGCCTATCTCCAAGGCGATGGAGATACGAGTAGGGTGCTCTACAATCTGTCTCAAAATGCCTTTATTTTTTACTGGTCTTTTTCATGCCATGTCAATGATGTGAAAATTAAGGGAAATGTGTTAAGATGGTTTGGACATGTTGAAAAAAATGCAAGACGAGAGAATTGTGAAAAGAGAGTGTGTGTTTGCGAAGGTTGGAGGAGGAGGAGGAGTGGGAGGCCGAGAAGGTGGACGCGTGGACTTTATCTAGGTGATGCATGATAAGTGGTTAAAAGTAGGTTGGAAAGCTGGAAGTTTGTTAGAGGTACTTAAGTTCGGGACTCTTTTATTTCTAACAAAGCCTAGATAATGAACAAGAGTTGGGAAGCGCTTGTTTCTAAGAAAAAGACATCTAAGGAGGAACACTAAAACCAATGCGGGTAACACCCTCTTCATTTTATACATTTCGAGGAGGGACCACTCCACAATCCACATGAAAAGCATAACTATTTAATGACGGTTTTATATAATGAATCTATGATGAATCAAGCATTTTGAAGTTTGTTCCATTGGGTGCTGCTGTTGGTATTTTGATTTTTGGTTTATTAAGTCCACACCGAAGATGTGGTTAGGTTTCTCCTCGAAATGCGGGTAATAAAGTTAATACCGTGCCGGTTCTATTTTCTCTTTAAATAACGAGTCCAGTTTTTGTTCTACGCTGTAAAATTGTAAAATTGCTTAACTCCACTGAAAAGCTTCTATTAAAAAGATGAAACAAAAAGAAACTCCAAAGAATTGACACATCTTCACAAGTGATCCTTTTCATGGCAATATTGGGTGATGATAAAAGTTTAGAGGCATATGACAGTTACCTGGCAGAGAACGCCATGAACCCCTGGGGGTCGTCGTTGGGTTCGTTGTTCTTGTAATAATGAAGCGCCTGTCCCGAAGGATCCCTCTGGCTAGCGATGCTCAGAGACAAATCCACGACGCCTTCGTACCACCCACCACTCGCTAACTGACTGCAAATCCCACCAACGTTTACTGACTGGCCGATTTGTTTGCAAAGCTGAAGGGAAAATTTCAAAAAAGAACAATTTAAAGTTAAGATTTTGATCAACTGTGAATGAAAATAACATTTCATCTAAATTAAATTATTATTAATAACGAGGTAGGTTTATTTTAAAAAAAGGGTTAATTTATGGTATTTATAAAATTAGCTTCATGTAATTTTCAACAATGGGATCAAATTGGAGAAAAAAAATAGTTACACAATGTTGTGCATCCTATTATGGTTGGTTCCTTTACCAAAAGGAACATAAGAAACCAACGCATTTATTTATTGCGTGAAGTGCCTTCATTTACCTCAACAGATTCTCTGAAAGCTTTCTCTTTCTCATTCTTATTGTTGTTGTTCTTCGCAATGAGAATGATCTCATTCGCTTTGGACAGCTTCGCGTCTTCGATTCGGTACAATGAGGGGGACACGTCTCTCAACCGCATTGAAATGGCGTCTATGGAGGCATTATCTCCATGATACCTTGTGAATAAGCATACTATTTAATTAGTTAACATTCACTGCTGAACATACTCGAACATCGCTAATTCGACACTCGGTATTTCGGATCGCGATAATTCGGCTATTTTGCTGCGTGTCGAAATATCAGGCAAATTTCACCAAATTTTCCGAAATTTGCCTGATATTTCGACACGCAGAAAAATAGCCGAATGATTGAGATATCCGAAATACCGAGTGTCGAATTAGCGAGGTCCGAGTATATATATATATATGCTATTTTTTTGGCTTACAAAATAGGCAACAAAAGGATAACATTAAATTCTATAACATGGATGAGAGCATGGGTTAGTGATACTACTGTGGTATCACGATGAAAAATTCACTCCTGTAACACTGTCACCACAATAAACGAGCGAACTTGCATTCAAGCATATCATAAAAGTGTAATTAAAGGCGTCTCTAATTAAGACTAATTCTTCCACTATGCACTCAATTCGTACAAGTTCACTTATTAGTTGTGCATTTCATTAATACCTCAACTAATTACGAGTATCACACAAATGCATAAGCGCAAATGAAAGCTAATATAGATTATCATCAAACTTTCTCGAGTCTATTCTTTCTTTAACTACTAATGAATGTACTAATCTTTTTGAGACTTCCTTTCGTTCGATTAATGGAACACGCGTGCCCTAGAAGTATTGAAAAGGCTACATCGAAATGATTTTGAGCGTTTACCTGTCCATCAAGGCCATGATCAGACTGCGACAAATATCTTTGCCAGAAAGTACCAAATCCCTCAGAGTTATTCCTCTAACTTGATCCAATATCTCCTAAAAGAAATACAATACTGCTTAGTTCATTTGTAAATTCGTAGCCTCGCTTCTAATCTGATTTGCAAAATTAAAATGTTAAAGCTTTCTGCAATTACAAAAATGTTATTTTGACCTACAGTATATATACACCTACTCTTCTTCCTCTATGGGAGGGGCGTTTTGGTGGGTATTCGCCCTTGGCTCCCTCCCTTCTGCCTAAATTTTTTTTTTACTTTATTACACCAAAAAATTGGCTGATTTCTCTTACTCCTTTTTAATTATGTAAAGCGTCAATTTTGCGTACCACCTTCACAAAAAACACTTCTTTTTACCTCATTCAAAAGGGGAGAAGGAAGAGGTAGGAGAGGGTGTTGCTTTGCTAATGAAAGACGAACAGCATGAACATATGAGGAAGTACAGGGTGTACATAAAGTCAGGATCTATTTTTGTGAAGCACTTGGAAATTATATGGAATTCAATCATAAAATGATAAAGTGGTAACATTTATTAAATAATTAAGAGTAGGATTCGACGTGACGCCCATCAGTATCCTTGCACAGCTCAAATCGTTCCGCAGCATTTCTAAACACATTCTGGAGCATTTGCGGGGTTATGTTATCTGCAGCAGTTCGTATACGTGTACGTAAGTTTTCAAGACTCGTAATCTTCGTCTGATAGACGTGCGATTTGATAAAGCCCCATGCAAAGAAATCTAAAGGGGTTAAATCTGGTGATCTCGCTGGCCAAGGTCTGTTGCTTCCGCGTCCGATCCAGCGATTTGGAAAACGTCCATTTAGATAATCCTGAACAATTTTGGCATAGTGACAAGGAGCACCATGATGTTGATAGACGACGGGGATAGGATTGTTAGTACCGTCGTCTATCAACATGATGGTGCTCCTTGTCACTATGCCAAAATTGTTCAGGATTATCTAAATGGACGTTTTCCAAATCGCTGGATCGGACGCTGAAGCAACAGACCTTGGCCAGCGAGATCACCAGATTTAACCCCTTTAGGTTTCTTTGCATGAGGCTTTATCAAATCGCACGTCTATCAGACGAAGATTACGAGTCTTGAAAACTTACGTACACGTATACGAACTGCTGCAGATAACATAACCCCGCAAATGCTCCAGAATGTGTTTAGAAATGCTGCGGAACGATTTGAGCTGTGCAGGGATACTGATGGGCGTCACGTCGAATCCTACTCTTAATTATTTAATAAATGTTACCACTTTATCATTTTATGATTGAATTCCATATAATTTCCAAGTGCTTCACAAAAATAGATCCTGACTTTATGTACACCCAGTATATAAATGCCCATATACTAAATAGAGATGTACCAACTGCCGACTAATCGGCTTTCAAAAGTGGGCCGACTATAAGAACTCATTCTTACTTAGGTTTGCAGACAAAAGTATTTTAATTTCATGGCTGCTACACACTTATTAAATGTATGTGCAATTTAGAGCGCTTGGTATACGTTTCATATACGAGGATAATTCAAAAAGTACCCGCACTTTTTACTTTCACATGTTAGATTATAAACACATCACTTCTCAACATAGTCTCCCTGTTTCTCAATACACTTAGTCCAGCGATCTACAAGCTTCCTAATGCCATCACAAAAGAATGTTTTTGGCTATGTGCGTAGCCATTCATGCACCGCCTCCTTCAGGTCATCATTGCCTTGGAATCGCTGACCTCTCAAAGCGTCTTTTAGTGGTCCAAACTGGTAAAAATCCGAAGGTCCCAGGTCTGGACTGTAGACTGGATGGTCGAGAATTTCAAATTTAAGTTCTTTAAGGCATTTTCTAGTCTGTGCAGCGGTATGAGGGCGCGCATTGTCATGTAACAGAATAACACCCTCCGACAATCTCCCTCTCCGTTTTGTGCGAATTGCTTGCTTTAACTCATTCCGATACTTGTCAGAATACGATGCACTTGTTACTGTAGTTCCACACTCTAGATAATGTTCAAGGATAGGGCCTCATGTATCCCAAAACAGTGTTAGC
Source organism: Bathynomus jamesi (assembly GCA_023014485.1). Classification (NCBI taxonomy): domain Eukaryota; kingdom Metazoa; phylum Arthropoda; class Malacostraca; order Isopoda; family Cirolanidae; genus Bathynomus; species Bathynomus jamesi. The sequence goes on along the minus strand of JAJOZX010001092.1, from coordinate 195,934 downwards.
ATAACTTTACCTGCTGACGGCTGCGCTTTGAACTCCCTTGCAACGGGAGATGTTGGATGCTTCCATTGCATGCTCTGTCGTTTGCTTTCTGGTTCATAGTGATGGATCCAGGTTTCGTCTCCAGTGATAATGCGCTCCAAAAAGTTTTCACCTTCATTATGATACCGCGCCAAAAGACGAGAGCAAACGTCCATACGATTACGCTTGTGCTCTTCTGTCAACTGTTTGGGCACCCATCTTCCACAAACCTTGTGAAATCCAAGAATGTCATGAACTATCGAATAGGCTGACCCTTGACTGATGTCTAATGAAGATGCAATTTCTTTTATTGTTACTCTTCTGTCATCGAAAATCATGGCTCTGGCTTCTTCCTGCTTGTCACCACTGGTTGATGTTGACGATCGTCCTGAGTGAGCACTGAGCATCTGTCACACATGTCCGACCTTCCTTGAACATTTGAATCCACTCGTACACACTTCGCCGTGGTAACGCATTATTCCCATACTGAGCGCATAAACGCGTGTGAATTTCAGCTCCTTTCACACCTTCTGCTCACAAAAAACGAACCACGGATCTCTTCTTCCCGAGTACAAATTGAAAGCGGCGCAGCCATGCTCACTACTCGTACGATATGTGACAGCTACGAGTAGCCTAAATAAGCCTATACTGTTGCTGGCCTAAATAAGCCTATACTGTTGCTGGCCTAAATAAGCCTATACTGTTGCTGGCCTAAATAAGCCTATACTGTTGCTGGTCTAAATAAGCCTATACTGTTGCTGGCCTAAATAAGCCTATACTGTTGCTGGCCTAAATAAGCCTATACTGTTGCTGGCCTAAATAAGCCTATACTGTTGCTGGCCTAAATAAGCCTATACTGTTGCTGGCCTAAATAAGCCTATACTGTTGCTGGCCTAAATAAGCCTATACTGTTGCTAGCCTAAATAAGCCTATACTGTTGCTAGCCTAAATAAGCCTATACTGTTGCTAGCCTAAATAAGCCTATACTGTTGCTAGCCTAAATAAGCCTATACTGTTGCTAGCCTAAATAAGCCTATACTGTTGCTAGCCTAAATAAGCCTATACTGTTGCTAGCCTAAATAAGCCTATACTGTTGCTAGCCTAAATAAGCCTATACTGTTGCTAGCCTAAATAAGCCTATACTGTTGCTAGCCTAAATAAGCCTATACTGTTGCTAGCCTAAATAAGCCTATACTGTTGCTAGCCTAAATAAGCCTATACTGTTGCTAGCCTAAATAAGCCTATACTGTTGCTAGCCTAAATAAGCCTATAGATCTGTTTGGCTCGTTATTACGAGTATATATTATATATACTATATTATCACTAAAATAAAAAGTGTGGATACTTATTGAAGTATCCTCGTAAATTTGATGCATGCCTGAATGACGACTTTAGTCATTTTACCATAACAGAATATTATTTGTCCTAGTATTTTACTATGACTATGATACTGAATAAAGTTAGACTACTTTAGTCCAAAATGGTATGCCTAATTATTTAAAAATACTTTAGTCCAAAATGGTATGCCTAATTATTTCAAAATAAAGTCCTGAAAGAGGAATTAGCTATAGGGCCAATCCTGAAATGAAATATTTAAAATTCAATTTAATTCATTGTTTTATATAACTTATGCTATTATTTTAATAGATCTGGGGGGGGGGGGGTTATAAGATTTAATAATACATGAAAGTCAATGCAAATTCCGAAAATAATATCAGTTAGAGGACTGTGTGTGTCAAAGGTTTAAGGAAAGCCCAAGAAGTTAAATTAACTTGGCCTAATTAGGACTTGACTATTGAAAACATTTGTATTATTTCTCAGTTGTAAAAGTAAAAGTGTTTTATATATATATATCTATATATATATATATATATATACAGGGTGTACATAAAGTCAGGATCTATTTTTGTGAAGCACTTGGAAATTATATGGAATTCAATCATAAAATGATAAAGTGGTAACATTTATTAAATAATTAAGAGTAGGATTCGACGTGACGCCCATCAGTATCCCTGCACAGCTCAAATCGTTCCGAAGCATTTCTAAACACATTCTGGAGCATTTGCGGGGTTATGTTATCTGCAGCAGTTCGTATACGTGTACATAAGTTTTCAAGACTCGTAATCTTCGTCTGATAGACGTGTGATTTGATAAAGCCCCATGCAAAGAAATCTAAAGGGGTTAAATCTGGTGATCTCGCTGGCCAAGGTCTGTTGCTTCCGCGTCCGACCCAGCGATTTGGAAAACGTCCATTTAGATAATCCTGAACAATTTTGGCATAGTGACAAGGAGCACCATCATGTTGATAGACGACGGTACTAACAATCCTATCCCCAATCAGCTGAGGTTCAAGGGATTGCTGCAACATGTCCAGATAAATAAGCCCCGTAACTGTAGCTTCAGCAAAGAAAAAAGGACCATAAACCTTAGATTTTGTTAAACCCATCCAGACATTAACTTTAGGTGAGTCTCTTTCCCAATTTTGGACGAAATCATTCGGTCTTTCATCTGCCCAAATTCGACAGTTATGGCGATTTACTTTTCCACACGTATGGAAAGTGGCTTCATCACTAAAGAGAATGTTGTCCATTAAATTATCACTCCAGATTTGTTCTACGAGATCAGCACACACAGCACTTCGAGGGAAATCTTCCTCATGTAAATCATGTAAAACCTGCAAATGATAGCTTTTCTTCTGAAAATTAACTTTCAGAATTTTGTGCACAGATGACGTCGGGAGGCCGTCTGTGTGATGCAGCACGAACGGACGTACGTGGCTCCTCAGTGATAATTCCGCGTACTGCATTCACGGTAAGATCTGACATACACGGTCGTCCTGATCTTGCTTCATCATTTACAGATCCCGTTCGTTTAAATTTGTTCACCAATTTTCGCATTGTCTTGTCTATTGGCCCCGGCTTAGGAAATCTCCTTCTAAACTTCTCTCTGATGTCATTGTATTTCTTTCCCTCGATTCGCCAAATTACTATTGCCACACGCTCTTCTGTATTCATTCTAAGGACTTCTGAAAAGAAAAATAGAAAAAAATAATTATTTCACAAAAATAGATCCTGAGTTTATGTACACCCTGTATATATTATATATATATATATATATATATATATATATATATATCAACGTAAAGAACGACGCTTGTATAGGAGAACATTCCGCGCAAGATGAGGAGGGAGAACGAACAAATGAAAAAATGAGGTAACCACCCGGGAATCGAACCCGGGATCTTCCGATTGCCGGTCAGATATGATAACCACTACACCATGGTCCTCACTCGATCAGAAGTCGTAATTCTCCTACATCTTGCGCGGAATGTTCTCCTATACAAGCGTCGCTCTTTACGTTAAATTATACTGCGTGTTCTTTGCAGTATATATATATATATATATTGCTCATTTATGACGTCTATTATGACGTGATCCTCTGGATCCAGAGATTCTATCTTTAGTTTTAAATCGAAAATTAATTAGTTTTGCTAAATTGGTCGTTGCCAATGTACACATTGTACAGGAAGTTGTTACATAAATTTCTTATGTTCTTGTGGTTCGGAACCCACGTAAAATTGTAGGTCCCCTCCGCCACCACGGAGGACATACACAATTACGAACACAGTTAGGTAGACCAACCATGAGTGGATCCTAGGGTCTTTGTTGGTCTGAAACATTATAATATATTATATATATATATATATATATATATATATATATATATATATATATATATAATATACAGTATATATATATATATTATATATATAATATTATATATATATATATATATATATATATATAATATATATATATATATATATATATATATAATAAGTTTTAATTATTGGGTGTGTAATTATCGATATATGCAAGCCAAAAATGAGCAACCAATAAATACTATTATTTAATTTTTGAGTCACTAGTCACCACGACATTACCACAGAACCTTCATTTTCTTTTATTCTAACATCATAGAAAACTGGATAAATTATTTCAAAAGGAAACTTAATGAAAATGGGTTATGTGACGACGACGGCTATGACGATGACGACAAATAAATTAGATATTTAGCAAACATTTAACAACTAAGCCAGCTAGTTGGCCGACTGTGCCGACTACTTAGTACTTAGTACTTATCGACTAGTTTGTACCGTACATCTCTAATACCAAATTTAAATTTAATAGAGAGAAAGTAGCAGTGTTTGTAATGGGTGATTTGAATGGGGAAAGTGCGAATTAGCCTTGAGCCAGGAGTGATTGGGAAGCATGATGCTAGGAATGGATGACACTAGAGTATACAAAAAATGAATACCAGGGAGTGGAAGATTTTTACAGCCAGTGCCAGTGCTGCATGCCATTTCTTGTGCTGCTCCTCCCATATCAAAATTGATAGCGATTACAGTAAAGTTGTTGAAACAGTGCTCTAGAATACCACTGAAAGTGTAAATATACGAAGATTACACTGTTACAATCTTGTTCACTTTACCTGCAGTATTTAACCAAAAATTATTGATCATAATTTTACTTCAATTTCTCTCGTGACATCTGGCACTCCCTTTAACAGGCCGGAGGTATAATCGCACAGAGCGGCAGATGACCTTGAAAAAAGCTACACAGTAACGAACAAACAAATGCACAGCACCTCCTCTAACAGCTAACACGAAAAGTTAAAAACTACAAATTCATGTAACATAATTTAACATTTAAAGCAAGAACAAGATTTAATAAATGACAATATTTTCTTATCATTCATTGTGTTAGCAGACGTATTACACAGAGGAGCAGAAATGGCAAGTGGAAATAACTCGGATCAACAAGGCCTAAGCGTGTTAAGTCTTGACGTACATTTGTTTTTAATATCCTGAATGTGGTTTGCAAAAGATAATGATGTGTTGTATGTGACCCCAAGTATTTTGGTCCTGTGAGTGTGTGGAATGTTGATGATGTTTAGTGTAAGCTGTGGAATAGTGTGTCCCAATTTTTTTTGTTCCTGAAGTTTGTCATGCACCCCCCGCCTAATTTCTTCCACTCGTGAAAACATGCCAGCAAGATGAATTTCATTCGTGTTCTTTAATTTTAAGGGTCCCCTCAAACCATGTGTTACTATTGCTGAACGGCTACTCTCTACCTTATACTAATTGTAGCATATTTCTTTTCAGGTTATGGATACAAGAAAGCAGGAGACTGTGTGGTTGGTGGGGGTGTTGCAAAATGAACCCCTGGAAACGCTGTCAACTCCCGACAGTGGGAGATGTTCTTCGACGTCTGTTGTTCTTCACTCGGAAGAAAAAAACGTCCACGGCGGAAGCTGCCAATGTGGTAGCTGATGAGGTTATGGCGGTGTGGGCTCGGGCATCTATTCCGACCTCCCACAAGCCCAAGTGCGTCGAGAGGATCAAGGCCCTCTCCACGGACTACGAGAAGGTTGCCAGAAACCGAAACCGTGGGGGAGAGAAGCAACTGGAGCGGGAAAAGGGATTCCAAGCCAACCTGAATACTGTTCGAAACAACAAATGCCAACGCCATGAAACTCATCAAAGTCCCCGAAGATCGAGACTTTCTGAATGACCAGCGAACCGTGCGGAAGATGTACATCGGAGGAGAGGACCTGGAGTTTGCTCGTAGGGCAGCGGAGCGGGAGAAATGCCGAGCAGCTGAAGAGAAGAGGAAGAAGAAAAGCCGCGAAGAGATGGACTCACTGCAAGCAAAAGGAACGGTGAAAAGTGGGTCTTCTTCTTCTTCGGAGTCCATGGCCGAAGCATCCAATGATAATGTCCAATATTCCTCTCCTGGTCCTTCGGCTCCTCGATCCGCTCCCAAGGACGGCCAAGTGTCGGCAAGGAGGATCATCCAATATCCCAATTTTCCTGCAGCCCTGGATCGAACTGGAACCTCAGTACGCCAAGCGATGCACATTGTGGCTCCAGCACTCGCTGCCGCGGGAGTTGAGTTATCCTCGGTCACCTTGTCCAAATCAAGTCTTCACCGTTCACGGCAGAAGTCCAGGAAGAACTTGGCAGCCAGAATCAAGACCGAGTTCAATCCTGATACGCCGCTTGTCGTACACTTTGATGGCAAACTCCTCCCTGATTCGGATGGAGGGAAATCGGATCGCATACCAGTGCTGGTCAGCGGGAAGAATCTTGAGAAGTTGTTGGCGATCCCAAAAATCCGACAGCACGGGACAGCGGATGACTGGAGCTGTTCTGAAGGTGCTGGACGATTGGCCGCAAGTTCAACCATGGATTGCCGGTCTCTGCTTCGACACAACAGCGGCGAATACCGGTATTCACAGCGGCGCTTGTACGATTATCCAAGACCAAATGGACCGCCGCGTTCTTTTCCTGGCTTGCAGACACCACATGATGGAATTGGTAATCACCTCAGTCTTTGACCTGTTCTTCAGGTCTTCTGGCCCCGAAATTGCGCTGTTCGCTCGCTTCAAATCCCAATGGGAGTTCATCGACCAGAAGCAGGCTTCTCCGTTCAACGGCGATGGCCCAAGCGACATCCTTTCTGAATGGGTGGCGTTGAAAAAAGAGCAGATTGTCCACTTCATTGAAGACCAGCTTGAAGTTGGCCACCCAAGAGACGATTACCGGGAGTTCCTGATCCTCGCTCTGGTCTTCCTCGATGGTCATGGCAAACGAGATCTCCGGTACAATCGTCCTGGAGCATACCACCGGGCCAGGTGGATGGCCAAAGGCATTTACTGTCTTAAGATGTTCATCTTCCGAAGCCAATTCCACCTGACCGCTCACGAGGTCCGGTCACTACGCAGGATAAACGTCTTTGCCGTCACCATCTACCTCCAGAGGTGGTTCGAGGCTCCATTGACGGCGGACGCGCCCGTCAATGACCTGGAGCTGTTGGAGGACCTAGAGCGGTACAAGGCGGTGGATCATGATGTAGGTACCGCCGCATTGACGAAATTCCGGGGCCACCTCTGGTACCTAAGCGAAGATTTAGCCGGACTCGCTATGTTTTCCTCCAAAACCACCGATGCAGAGAAGACGGCCATGCTCCAAAACCTGCACAAGAAGACCGAAAACCCAAAAGATCTGCGTCGGCTGGAGGGAAAGTGTCTTGACCGTGAGACGGTCGGATTTGAGCACCTTGGTCACGAAAAGGACTCAAAACCTTTTTCATTGCCTGAAGCTGCCGGTTCCAAAAACCCCCAAAGATCTCGAAGGATGTGCACCATCGTTGAAGTCTGTGAACGACGCGGCAGAACGGGCGGTGAAACTGGCGGAAGATTTCAACGAGGGCCTGACAAAAAACGAGGAACGGCAGCTCGTGTACCAAGTCGTCGAATACCACCGCCAGCAGTTCCCCTCAGCAGACAAAAAGATCCTGTCCCCCGAAATGAAATGTGCCATTAGGAAGAATTTCCATTTCCTTTAATTTAGTCATTAGAAAGAATTTACATTTCATTCTTCCATTCTAGAATGATTAATGCTGAGCATTTACGTTTGTTCATATAGGGTCGAATAAACAAGGTCAATGAGGGGACCCTTCCCCTCCTAATAGGCCAATGAAATTTCGCCCATTTTTTCCTTTCTTCAAGTGTAATTAATTAAAGGGGTGTGCGATTTGACTCTTGCAAATTTTTATTTTCACATGTGAGGCTGGGACAGTGGGACACCATACTGTGGAATTACCTGGTGTTCTTTTGTGTTGCTTGTAAGCAAGGTGATGGTTGATTTTGTGGGCGTTACTTTGAGTCTATTGTGTGTGAGCCAATCTTGTATACTGTTTATGTATGTTTGTAGGTTATTTGTAGCGGTGTCGATGTTGTTGTGGGTTGATGTTAGTGTGATGTCATCTGCATATGATGATAATGTAAGCTTGTTATCTATGGGTGTTGGAATGTCATGCATGTATAAGTTGAAGTGTGTTGGTGAGAGAACAGAGCCTTGAGGGACCCCGTTCGGAAAAAGCTTGTTTTTGGATGACTTGCCATTAAATGTGACATGTGAGTATCTTCCTGAAAGATAGTTGCTCAGCCACCTTTTGGTGTTATTGTGCAGGTTTGTGTTGAGTATTTTGTTTATGAGAGGGAAGCGTGGGATAGCATCAAATGCTTTACTAATGTCTATTGTTGCTAATAGTGTACGTTGAGCTGGTCGTCTGGAGTTGATGCCATCCATGATGTGCTGCGTGAGGTTAGTGAGTAATGTCGTGGTTGAGTGGTGAGGTCTGAATCCATGTTGAGTAGGCGATAGTGGAATGTGTGGGTTGATGATTTGTAAGATTAGTCTTTCTGTTACTTTGGAAGGTGTGCATAGTAAAGTAATGGGTCTATATTCTATAGGAAGCTGGTTCTGTTGGATTTTTGTTTGGTTTGAGTAGTGTAATAATTTTACCTTGTTTCCATATGTCAGGAATAATACAGTGTTGGTATGAATATGTGCTGATATTTGTGAGAGCTAGTATTCCTTGTGGGCCCAAGTGTTTAAGGTGTATGTTATATATGTTGTCTGGTCCAGTAGCCTTCAAATTCTTAATGTTTTTGATGATCTTGGCGGTCTGGTCTGTATTGAAGGGTGTAATGGTTGTGTCGAGTCTGTAGGTTTTCTTGTGTCTGGCTGTTTGTCTGTCTGCATGTTTCTGGTTGTTGTCTCTGTTTAAGTGACTTATCTTTGCGTACTGATTAACTAGAATGTTAGTTTGTTGTGTGTATGTTGGGATATTATTTTGGCTGCGACAGATAGCCGCGTGTGAGGTGTGAATGCCGCTGTTAGAGTGGGTAATGCCGTTTATAGTCTTGTATAGCCTGGATGTATCTGTGGAGTGGTTTAATGTTGTTATGAATTCCCTGAATGTTTTCTGTTTGTTTTTCTTTGAGTTTGTTGTTTATTTCTGTGTTGAGCTGTTGTATCTGCTGTTTTATGGCTTCTGTGTGTGGGGTTTGTGGGTTATATTTGAGGTAGGTTGTTACGTTGCCTTATAAGGTGGGCTATTTCTCTAGTGTAATTTGGGTTGTATTTCCTAATGTTGCCCTTCGGTATGTATTTGTTTGCATTATTGATGATCTGATTAAATGTCTTGAGTGTTGTATTGATGTTTATGATGGGTGTGCTGTTTAATGTGGTGAATTGTTCCTCAGTCTGTATTTTGAACTGTTCCCAATCAGCTTTCTTGTAATTTCTGTAAGTGTGCCTAAGGCTGTTGGGGCAGAGTGTAGAATGTGTTGTAATGATGATGGGCAGGTGGTCTGATGACAGTTGTTTTTCTGTTCTCCATTGTGTATGTGTTGCTAGTGAGGGGGAACAGAACGTTATGGCTGGGGAGGAGTTTGAGTATCCTGCTTGATGTGGTATGTGTGTATGTTCTTCTGTATTGTTAAGAATGAAGAGGCTGTTTAGTTGTATGGCTATGTTGGCGCCTCTGGTGTTGCTTTGGTTGTGCAGGTACCAACTAGTGTCTTTGGCGTTGAAGTCTCCTCCTAAGATGACATTAGTGAGAGAGGCCAGATTGTGTAACTGTGGATTGTAATTGGCTGGCACCTGAGGTGAACTATCTGGTGGGATGTAAATGTTGATTAGTGTGGTGGTGTGTTTTGCGCGTGTTTTAATGTTAACTGCCTGTATTTCTATCGTGTTATCTGCTTGGATTGTGTTTGTAATGTTTTGGGTAGCATCAGTGTAGCTAATGCTTTTACGTATGTAAGTGATGAGTCCACCCCCGTTACCCCCAGTACGATCTTGACGGATCGCCGTGAAGTCAGGGATGGTGGGTGTTTTGTGTGTGCTTTTTAGTTTTGTTTCTTGTATAAGTGCTATGTGAATGTTTTGTTTGTGTACGAATTCCCTAAGCTCCATGATTTTGTTTGAGAGGCCATCTACGTTGTACTGTAATATGTTAATATTATACTTCTGTATGTGTCTCATGGTGCTATTGTGTCTATGTGTATGGTGACATGTGCAAGTTGTAGTGGGGCCTGGATTAGTCTTAATGTCGCCAGAGAGTAATAGTAGTTCGGGGAGCACGCAATTGCTCCCTGTAATTGAAAAAATAGCACGCTGAGAATAGGTCCAGCCCCGGGAGCCGATCGGCACTCTGATCGTGCCACGCAACAGGCCATCGACTGCCAGTCTGGCCAACCGTAGACAACCCGCTGCACGGAGATTTGAGGAAGTTTGGCCACCAGCGCGTTGATGTTTTGGGTTAGTTTACGCTACTAGCTACATCTACGTTCATGTTAGTCTAATTTTTTTTTTTTTTTTTTTGCTGGCATCACACGCTGGCATTAATCGTCAACAGACTCATTCTCGACCACCACCCCCAGAGCTCCAGTGACTAATTATTTTTTATTTTAAACAACGTTAATATTTTTAAAATGTCTGTCAAGACGGTTCTTAAACATATTAACGTTGGTAGAATGAACGACTGACGCGGGAAGATTATTCCATTTATCAATTACTTTAAACGTGAAGTTTTTAGCGATATTAGTAATGAAACGTCTGCCACGCAACTTAAATCCGTTATTACGAGTATTACTATTATCGAAAGTGAACAATTTGTCAAAATTTACATTATCGATGTTATTAACGATTTTGAAAACTTCAATAAGCTCCCCCCTTAATCTCCTAGTTTCGAGTGAATACAGGTCTAACTCTTTAATCCTATCTTCATAAGACTTGTTGCACAATGACGGAATCAGTTTCGTGGGACGACGTTGAACCCTTTCTAACGTATCAATATCCTCACGCAAGTACGGGTACCAAAACTGAACTGCATATTCTAAATGAGGCCTGACTAGTGTAGTGTTCCGCTCTACCTGATGTAGTGATTGCCTTTATTTATTTACTTTCTTCATTATTTACGCTTCTTTCTACTCGCTATTTCATTTATCTTTACACTCTCTTTACTCATTTCAACCCTACTTTACAATTATAATCATGGTAGCGACGCCGAGCCAAGACTGAAAGTCCGTTACAACACAAAGGGGGAAGGGGGGGTTTATTAATACTCTATTTTAACACTTGTGAACGTTTTATTAATTCCGAAAATGGTTTAGTTAAGTTAGGGGTATGCGAGTATGAAATTTTACTAAATATATTTACGTCGGAGAGGGGCACAAAATTTGATTTTAAGATCACATGGCTCCAATCTTACGCGTATCGCGCCTGCCTCAAGACTGACTCCCTTATTGGGTAGCCCACTCTTTGTCGGCCTCTATTCAGGACTGCCAACTCTAACCATTTTTAACAATTTCAAACAATTTCACAATTTTTAGTAAATGATTTACATTAAACATTTTAATAATTAATTAAACAGAAATTAATATTCTTAACTAAGCATTACTACACTAGGGACTTGTAAAGGGGCAATATAATATCCTTCGATTTAAATTCGAAATTACGCGCTATGAAGCCTAACATCCTATTAGCTTTTGCGCAAGACTCCAGGCACTGGTTCCTAACTTCTAAATCTACTTCCTCGTCAACGCTCGCTAACTCCCTATTATCCATCGTGTACGTGTAATTATTGTTGCGAGAACCTATATGCAAAACTTTACATTTGTCTACGTTAAATTGCATCTGCCACTTATCTGTCCACTCCATAATCCTATTTACATCGTCTTGAATCCTATTTCTATCGTCCTCGTTAACAACCTTACCACCTATTTTAGTATCGTCCGCGAATTTTGACACGTTACTAGTCAATCCTACATCTATGTCGTTAATGTAAATTACGAATAGCAATGGGCCTAACACTGAACCCTGTGGGACACCGCTACCTACATCTCACCACCCCGATTCACTACGACCCTCTGTCTCCTAGCACGAAGCCATTCTTCTAACCAGTTAGCTACCTGACCGCGTATACCGTGCGCTTTGACCTTCGCAATTAGTCTCCTATGCGGAACTGTATCGAACGCCTTTTTAAAATCTAAATAAACAACGTCAGCCGCTCTATGCCTATCGTATTCGCGCACTATTTCGTTATAAAATTCTAACAAATTAGTTAAGACCTATGGCGTCGAAACCTATGCTGACTACTATTAATCAAATCTCTACTTTCTAAGTGATCGATGATACGATCCCTAACTACGGATTCCAAAAGTTTACCGACAATTGACGTTAATCTAATGGGCCTATAATTGCTAGCTACTGCGCGGTCGCCTTTTTTAAAAATAGGCGTGACGTTAGTTAATTTGAAGTCTTCAGGAATAATCCCCGTTTCGAGTGACTGATTAAAAATCTTCGTTAAGGGGCCTACGATAACGTCTTTCAAATCTTTCAAATGTCTGGGATAAAAAGCGTCAGGGCCTGGAGCCTTCCTAACTTTTAGCCTATCGATATAATGCGCAATCTCACCCTCGTAAACAGTTATTTCATCCAAAATAGTCTCGCTACTAAATAGAACGATATCGTCCACGTCGGGGACATTATTTACGTCTTCTACGGTAAAACTGTCGCAAAAAAGTTATTGAAAATACCCGCCATCGCCTGAGCGTCAGAAGCCAAAGCGCCATTAACATCCACTAGAGGGCCTATGTTATCTTTTACCGACTTACGATTATTAACGTATTCAAAAAACTTTTTTGGATTATGTTTACTATCCGCAGCTATAAGTATCTCTAAATTACGCTTGGCATTCCTAACTGATCTTTTAACCTGACGACTAAGCTCGATATATCTATTAAAGTTAGCTGCCGTGCCATTGCGCTTATTAAGTCTATACGCTCTATTACGCTCGTTTATGAACTCGCCTATTTCCCTAGTCCACCACTTCGGCCTACCATGATTTCTAGCGCGCTTGGGCCTACGAGGAATAAACTCCCTTTCAATATTCCTAAAACTTTCTTTAAAAGTCACCCAACGCAAATTTGTGTCATTACCCATAAATAAGTTATCCCAGTCCACTACTCTCATCCTATCCGCAAAACTATCAAAATTAGCCCTACGAAAATCAGGAACTTCTATTACGTTACTATCCTTAGTGTTTTCTATCAATAACTTAAACCTAAGAATTTGATGATCACTACATCCTAAACTCTCGCCTACTTCTAAATCTTCGACTATATTCTCGCCGTTCGTCATCACCAAATCTAAAATATTATCACCGCGCGGTCGTTCGGTAACTATCTGTCGTAAAAAGTTATCGTCCATAAACTCAACCAATCTCAAACCCTCCTCATTACCAGTAAAATTCTCGTAATTAACATTAGGGCAGTTAAAGTCGCCGACAATTATACTATTCCGATTGTCAATAAAATTACCAAGAAGTGAGTAAAATCTAGTATCTGTATCGAGGGGTTGAATAGGAGGTCTATAAACAACAACAAAATTAAAACTAATACTACGCGCCCTAACTTCAACACATACCGCATTAATTGCTGCCGGAAAATCTAACTTAACCTCGATAGCCCTAAGGGAATTACGAATGTACAGCAAAACGCCTCCACCAAACCTATGTAACATATCATTAGTAGAGTTTAAAACCCGGTATATCAAGTTCCCCCAACAAGTCCCGAGTCACGGTATTTAACCAAGTTTCAGTGATAGCAACTATATCATAGTTGCCGGAATAAATTATCGCCTTAAATTCATTTATTTTTAATACTACGCGCGTTACAATAAAAGACGTTTAAGTTATTTTTTACCACGGGCCCGCGTTTTAAACTATTTATCATGTCGGGCCCGCGTTCTCCGGACCCACAACGTTTAAAGAAGGCTTCGACCTATACAGCTTTCGCACGTTTTCGTCTATTAACCTACCTAGCCTAGCATTACCTATTTCATTAAAATGCACCCCCATCTTTTATAAAAAGGCTAGGATCACTGAATTCGGAACACAGCTTTACGAAGGGTACATTTTCCTCAGCACAAATCTCTTCTAATTTATTATTCAAAAATATTGTTTTTGACGTAATCCTAAGACCCAACCCGTGCCTAGGGGTAATACCTAGAACTAAAGACCTATCTGACCTCGCCTTCAGAGACCTAATTAACCCCCTATATCTTTCCAAAAGGTCAGGCACTCTCGTATCGGGCCTATACGAGTCGTTGCCTCCTACCATCGTCACCAACATTGAGTGACGGGAGGCAACGTCAATCCTATCCACTTCGTCTCTAACTCTGTCAACCCTGCCCCTGGGAGACAGACCCTCCTCCTCTTGGTTGGATGCCGTTCAACGAACTCTTTGTCCATGTGGCGCACTAAAGACTCCCCAATTAAAATAGTTTCCCCCTCATTCACGTCCCTTTCCAAATGGGCGAAAGGGTTCGAAATCTCGATAGGGGGGGATTCCTATCACCTAACGTACGCGGCCTAGCTCCACCCTTAACTTCCCTAAATCCCTCCCCATCTACTACTCTCGGACCAACCTTAACTCCGTTCTCAACTCTATCCAACCTTCCCGATAAGCTACCTAAACTAGAAACTAGGTTACGCACCTCACCCTTCAAATTACTAACGTCTTCAACGTTAGTATTGGTTCGGCTTCCGTCAACCGTAGCCCTATCCCTGCCCTCATCAAGCGTTGGAAGTCTTTCGGTTACCTCACGTACACTGCGTTTTATGTCAACTAATTCCTCCATTAACTCGCAAAAGAAAACTGATCTATCGGTAATCGCCATAGGACCGCCGTTATAATCCTTAAATTCCGAATACCACCGGTTTACCCTACACCTAACACACGACGCTTTCTGCGACGGCATCGCGCAGTTAAGAATTAGTTTAAACCGTCACAGGTATAAGTTAAATTAAGCCGGCACGCTATGAAAACTTCTAAATCGCTAAAAACCACTAATATTCAATTACTTAACTATAACAACGTGAATATAAACGCAAGTATATAAAATTCAAAACTGTCCAAAAGTAAAATTCTCAGCAATATATAAAAGTAGATGCAATATCAGAGAGCTCAGGAAATGCGTCCGTTTAGTACAGAGTCTGGCTGACGAATGATCACATCTGACACCGAAAGTCGGTCACAAACCAGCAAGAGCACTCATCCTGTTTCGGTTTAGACACCGCTAATCACGCACCGTCAAACCTCATCAGTCCAGTAATTTCAACTGGAGACAGGAAAACCTTCTTCCCGCTACCCGACATGCAACCTCAGCAACCCATGGCTCCACACACAACGTCCGAACGCGGTTCAATCCGGTCGGAGACATCGTGTGGCCAGAGATGCCTAACGCTGCATTATGCGTTAATGGTTCAAAGGGATTAACTTTCCCAATATCCATCACCATTCCGACCAGACCCAACAGGGCGAAACGCGAATCTTTACTCCAACAGAGGATAAGGAAGCTCTGCCAGCAGCAACCTGAACTATCAGATGCTCGATGGTAGGGTCGTGAATTGCGAAGTTTTACTAATGGGCACCCTTCGTGGGTTATTCCCAAAAGTCAGTGACCCCCCTAACTCAACTAGATGATGATAA
Source organism: Bathynomus jamesi (assembly GCA_023014485.1). Lineage (NCBI taxonomy): Eukaryota > Metazoa > Arthropoda > Malacostraca > Isopoda > Cirolanidae > Bathynomus > Bathynomus jamesi. The sequence continues at coordinate 180,508 of JAJOZX010001092.1, read as the reverse complement.
TGAAGATGATGTCGATTTTCAAGAGAGAGGACTTAGGAAAGAATTGGTTATATTAATCGGCATAAATTTTATTTAAAATACTTTAGAGCAGTGGTGCACAAACCCTGGCCCGCGGGCCAAATGTGGCCCCCACGGGTCTTTTCAATTCACATTTTTCACATGAAAAGGGTAGTTACCCAAAGAAAAATCTGAAATATTATCCCTGGTTATAAAAATGCATATTTATAAAAAATAGAATATCTATATATCTGGCCCCTACATATAAAACAGATGGTTGGTTTGGCCCTCACATCAAAAAAGTTTGTGCACCACTGCTTTAGAGTCTAGAAAAGAACTGCCTATTTTTGAGTGGAAAGGTCAATGGAAGGAATAAAAAAAAACATTAGTTTTAGGTCAAAAATTTTATTGAATTTCTGTGTTTTAATTTCTAAATTTCTACCAATAATAGCTAAAAATTTATGTATTAATTTTTTTTTCATACATTTTTGTATTTTTAAAATTTTTTTTCATTAAAAAATAAATATAACTGTTTTATAAGCGAACTTTTGTAATAAAAAAAATTCGAAGTAAATCTTAAATTATCTCTAATTTTACGAATTTTCTGAAAAAACAAACTGGTAAGGGGGGGGGTAGGGGTCCTCAGAATTAAAAAATATTTTACCAGGGTGTTGCTATGATTGATTGAACAACCTCACACTATGTACATAAGAAAAAATTTCGACCCGGCCTATTAAATACTGATCTTCCTACAATAAGCTCTAATAATAATGTTGCATAGAAAACTCTACTTTATTAGACCAAAGCTGGGTGCAATCTTCCCTTGACTGTACATCAGGTACATATTACAGACCATCTGCACACACACACACACACACACAGTTAATTAACCATTTACAAATACAGGAGAAAATAAAAATTGACAGACCCCACAACTAAAATAATAAATTGAAATTTATCAGAAAAGTATAAAGTTTTGAGTGGTTGAGAATAACAAAGTAACTATGAAATAGAAACAAAATTTCAAACATTCTCAAACACAAACATATATTTAATGCTAATTTTCCTATCATTAAAACTAGTGTCAAAAAAAAAATTACAACAACCAGTACATCACTCCAGACTTCATTGTAAGCATAAACCATAAACATTCTCTCTATAAACTATGGAAGAAAGATATTATCAATGAACAAACATACAAGAGTTATTGTAACAATAAATTTGCTCATAAAAACCACAAAAGCAGACCATCACTGTTCTAAAATAACAGAGCAAAAATCTAATCCTAAAAGATTGTGGAAGAAGAAGAAAAGAAGAAGAAAAGAAGAAGAAAAGAAGAAGAATCCTGTATCTTCATTATCACAGGACAGAATTTCCTACAGTGATCCCAAAGATATGGCTAATTTATCAAACAATTCCTTTTCAAAAACAGGAAGCAACACAGTAGCAGACACTCCAGAATCAGACAGACTACCAACAATATATGACACAACCCACACCAAATATATTCTTCTTTGAACCAATTCTACCAACTGAAACCTCGGCAACATTGAAAAACTTAAAAGATAAAAGCACAACTATCAGTTCAATTCCAGTAAAAATATATAAACTAATAAGACTAACAAGACTTGCGAGTCAATAGTACATGGTGTATTGGTATTCCCTGAAGATAGCCAGGGTTTGTTCAGTATTCAAATCAGAAGCTCTGATTCTTCATCCAATTACTGGCCAATCTCCATATTACCAACTTCAAGTAAAGCATTTGAAAGAATCATGTACAACAGACTAATCAAATTCTTAGCTAAATATGACATCCAAGCAAAACTGCAATTTGGATTTAGAGAAGGCAACACCACAGAAGATGCTATCAACATGCTACAGTATTAGAAAATATCTATAAAAACCTAAACTACAAAAAACGCACAATTTTAGTTTTCCTCAACCTGTCAAAAGCCTTTGATACTCTCTTACATATCTTACTAGATATATTAAATGCACATAGCATGAGGGGAAATATGCTAAATTGGTTTAAGTCATATCTCTCTAATATGTTAAAAAGTATGTTAAAGTAAATGACATTTCATGAGAATATACTGTATTGGAAAGTGGGGTTCCACAAAAATCTATCTTTGAACCCTTACTTTTCTTAATGCATGTAAATGATTTTTATCGATCAACTCTCCCCACACTGTATTACTCATTTATTCATCCACAATTATTATTATTATATGGAGTCGCAGCATGAAGTAGTACAAAGAATTATATACGATATCCACTAGAAGTAATCCATAAAAAATGCTTACAAACTCACTCAAACAACAATAACAGGCAATCTCATACCTTTCCAATATTTACAAATTTAAATATTCTAAACTAAATAATTTGTATAAACTTACTGTCGGTATCAGTATATACGAAGTTGTTAGTAATAGAAACTATACTTCGCCCATTCACAGGGCGATTATCCCCCCCCCCCCCCCCCCCCCATCAGACCAACCATAATTATAATACACGGCTTTTATATACAAACCAAAGTATTTAATGCAACTTGCAGGAAATGCTATCTCCTACAAAGTGGCAGATATCTATAACCATCAGACAAGCACAATCATTAATTTCATTTCACAAATCACTAAAGAAACTTTATTAACTCCTATGTGAGTGTGTGTGAGTGTGTGTGTGTGTGTGTGTGTGTGTGTGTGTGTGTGTGTGTGTGTGACCTTGGTTAACCTTGGTTTTGCTTCCGCCCGAATTATTAACGTGGAATCCGAACCACGCCCCACCAGCAGCCCAGCGTTTTACCACTAGGCCACCCAGGTACCCATTTATCTACCAATTTCCTTATTGTGTGGAAGGATGAACAGCTGGGTTTTGCTGCGCGCGGCCTGGCGTCACCGGGTCTCAATCCCGGGGCCGATGGATTCGTAGACAGCTACGCTAACCACTACACCACCGATATATATATACACACAGTACATTGCAACTTGTAAATATTACTAAACAAAAGAAATCACCTATTATATACACAAAATTCACAATTTTAAATCAGGTGCAATCACAAGTAATATAAATTATATGTTAAAAGTTTCCATTATGCCATATTTATAATGTGCCTCATTTATCTGTATTTTTATAACTACAAGACTGTTTTATCATTTCTAATTTGTAATAGAAATTAATTATTATTGGTATTGTAACCTGTTCTTTTTACCATTTTTATTTTCTATTGTTTCTATTATTATACCATATTTTTCACTTCATTTTCTGTAATGGTATTTTCAAGATTATCCCAATTTTCAATTGTAATGACAGAATAACTAAATGCAACTTTCTTTTAATTTTCCATTAATTCTATTTATATTGCTTATTTTCCTTCGTAAAAATAAAAAAGAATCTCAAAGATTTTTACTTAAAAAGCTGTCATGCTTCTCAATGGCTTATTCAGATAAGAATATTGTAATTAAACTACTTGCCACTAAAAATACAAAATTAAATGTTAATGCCAACATTATGCAAACCTACATGGATGCGATGTATATTTTATGTAATGCGTTCTTTCTGAATAAATAATAAAAAAATTACGGGAAGTTAAATGAGCAGTATGCTGCGTGCGAGCTAAGAAAGTCAGAAGGAAGTGACAGGATAGGTAGTGATAGTGAAATGATTAAATGTAGGAGGTATAATGGTATTTGAATGGCTGTGAAAGTTTTCAGAAAAATATGGAAAAGTGGGTGCATTCCAGGTGATTGGGCAAAAGCTGAAACTCTACCACTACAAAAAATATTGTAAAAATTATATGGATATAAGACTTCTAAGTAAAGCTATAGCTTTTAAGTATAGTATATGGAAGAGTACCGACAGATTAAAAAAAATATGGATCTGTTGGTTGGAGAACAAGAAGGTTTTAGAGAAGGAAAAGGATGTGTAGATCAAGTGTTTGCAGTGCAGTGAGACAGGCGAGTGAAAAGAAGACAAATGTGTATCTGGCATTTAGGGACTTGGAGAAAGCATTTGATAAAGTGATTAGCTGTGCCTTGTGGGAAGTGTTTAGAAGGTATGGTGTCAGTGGTTAGTCGTTAAATGCAACAAGGTTTTGTGTGGATAGTAATGCTTGCGTAAGATTTAAGGGTGAATGGAGTGACTGGGTCATTATTAATGTTGGAATATGATACGGCTGTATGATGTCCCCATGGCTGTTTATCGCGTACATGGATTGGGGAACGCACAAGATGAAAGCAAGAATGTTAAGGAGGAACAAATCTGAATCTGAAAGAGAATGACTTGTGGCTGTCACATCTGACATATGCTGATGTGATGATGCTTCTGGGCGAGAGAGAATGAAAAAGATTAATAATAAGTTTTGTTAACATTTGCGAAGGGAGATTATTTAAAGTAAATGTAAATAAAAGTAAGCTCATATCATTAAGCGAGAAGTAAAGTCAGTGTTAATATTGTGGTAACTAAAAGTTCAGCTCTAGGTGAAAATTTAAATACCTGGGATATATGATTGACAAAACAGGTAGAAGCACATTCGAAATTGAAAGTTGAGTGACACGGGGCAAGAAAGTCATGGGTGCAATAAAAGCATTTGTAGGAAGAAAATGCTCGAGTGTACAGCAAATGTAACAAAAAGCTCGCATGAAGATGAATTGGTGCTAACTTATGTATGTAAGCTATTAAATGTTCATTACTGTTTTGAATGTTCATTTCTCATATATACTGCATTATCCATCTCATTTTTCGTATCTAACAATTAATTCCCGTACTGTATTTGTATCATATCTATAATAATGACTTACTGTATTTGTTTCATATCTATAACAATGACTTAAGATTAATATATACTGTATTTTCAACTATTAGTTTGTTTATGTATTCCAAATTAATTAATTCCTTATTCATGAATTTATATATTATTTAATCGTACTTTAATTGACTTGTATATTATATATTTTATCGTTAATTAATCTAAGGGTCCAGTAAAGCCTAAAGCTTAAAGGCTAAATTAATAAAATAAATAGTCCAATTAACAATTTCTATTATTGTAACATAGGAGAAATTATATTTGTTTTATAAATAATTTTTTGGCTGATTGAATGATTAATGAAGACACCCGTGCAGAGTAATTGTGATGGAGAAGAAAGTTAAAGAAAGAGGGCATGACTCCAGCTCTGAATTTACTTTTTTTTCCCCTTACACCACTAGATAGGTTAATGATAGTAAACTCTTGAATTGACGACATACCAATTACAAATTATTTTAGCTAAACATAATAATACAATAATGTACAGTTTATAACTCGCCTTAAGTTTATTTATTCATTGCAGCAGCAACAGTGGACGATGTTAGACCTTGCATGTAGGCATTTGTTGTGAATTTACCGCCATGTATGCTTGGCCACTCATCAATGGTTTTCTGTGTGATCATTACAGCAGATCTAGTGCCTGGAGCTGGACCCTCCTTCACAATTCTGCACAGCTTAGTCAAATGAGATGGCTTAATGGATCCTTTGTGTTCAACAATGTAACCAAGAATGGAGAATGTCCCTTCAGCTGGTGCTTCACTCCAGGCAGTTGATCCATCTTTATCAAAATGCTTTAATCTCTCTGTGATTCCTTTCCACAGCTGTTCTATATATTCTGTCAGCCAATTTATCACTGAGTCTTTTGTAAAACTACTTTCAGATCTGGTTCTGGATGGTCTAGCAACTTCAGCAACCTGGTAGTAATCAGAACGTTTCTTGATGTATTTGTAAACTTCATTTAGGATGTAATCCTCAGCTGTTAGTTCCTTTTGCTGCCCTGTGGTATCGTGCTTAAATTCAGAAACTACATCATTTGCATTTCCTCCATTAGCTAATTTGGAAATTGTTTCCATCACTCTTAACATAACAGTTTTCCCTCCTTCTTTATAAAATATATATTCTACAAATTCTGCACTAACTGTGGTTTTTTGAGCTACTTGCAACATAATCTTTGTTACATAGGAAATCAATACATAGAACTTGGCACTAATTTCTTTCTCTTGTGGATGATCAAAAAACACAATTTTCCACAAATCTGTCAAATTGATCAAATTCGTAATTAACCATGCGAGTATCAGATTTGAGTTTTGGTCTCTTAAAACCAATGATATTGTCAAGAACCATATTGGTATAGTCAAGGCCTGATCTCAGATTTGAAGTGTGATTCTGAATAAAGTCTAAAAGCTCACTTAGTTTACAAATTTTCTTCAATGCATCAACGTGGGCTCTGTTCACAAGATGCATTAAGTCCCATCGAAATTTGAAATTTTCTCCAAACAACTTTTTCATTTCGTTTTTAAATGGCTCGTTGTCCTTACAAAAAGCCCCATCTCCAACCATTCCAGATACCTTGGATTTAATTGCTTCTTCAGATAGTTTCAAGTGATTAGGAGACTTCAACACATCAAAAATTTCATTGGCCAAATAAACTCCTGATTTGCTGCATACTCAATTTATCCCAGCAAGTTTTACAGTCTTATCTTCTTCACTTATAACTAATACAACTAGCATGCTTAATCCCAAAATTGTTCCAATGTCAGCTGTTATTGTTACTGAAGTTTGTTCTAAGAACCACTTTACAGTTTGTTCTTTAAGTTGATTATCTAATAGCTCACAAATTGTCTCGCACGCATGTGTGCTATGATTCAAATTTCCAACCTCACAACCTGACCTTGTAATACAGCTAGAAGTACTGGATATAGAGCCCATGCAGTGTTTGTTTTCATTATGTAGTATAAGATGTTGCCACATAAGTCTTCTATGCGTTTAGTAGTGTTCCGAGAAGATGTTTTCATCACTTCATAAACAGCAGCTCTTTGATGATGCTGAAGTTTAATTAAATGTCTCTTCAGGTGGGTTTTCAGATTTCTAAACCCCCCTCTTGATTTTCTCCTTGTTTGCATACATAGGTTAAATCTTTAACATTGAAGTAACCTTTTATGTTAGAATGTTTGTCTGAAGCACATGCTTTGGGGTCTGTGCAAGCTATGCAATATAATGTAAACATTTTATCATCAGAAGCATCATCAATATCTTCTTGATTATCATCATCATCATCCTCAACAGCTATATCTACATCAGGCATATTAGTGTCACTATTTGCAATGTTTTCCATTATATCACTTGGTACTGAAAATGAATCATCAGCATGCCCTAGATCCTTCTTTTCCACCAATTTGAATGTAGATTTGATCAAATCATTGTTCAGGATTTCTTGTATTGATTTACACTTGCTTAAAAAATGGGCTATGGAAATGTCAAATTTGTTGCTTTTTGCTTTATTAGATTTGGATGCAACACTTGAACTTGAAGGCATATTTTGACTCTTCTCTTTATTAACCACAACAGCTTGGTGAGTTTCTTTTGTTAGGCGCAAAATTGCATTCAATGTCTTCTGGATTTGGGAATTTTCAAATCCTCTAAAGCAGTTTTGTTAGTCTGATGCGCAGATTCCTCACTTACCTTTTGTTTCTTAGGTGGAGGAGAAGCACTTTCTTCAGTCTGTGAAACATCTAGTGAAAAAGTTTCATTTTCTAGATTAGCAGTTGATGAAGTTGGTTCATTTTTCTGAGGTCTAGCACTAGCACATTTTGTGAACAAACTAAATGACTGCTTTGCCGTATCTCTTTGTTGCACTTCATCCTGGTATTTCTTTACTGCAATATCTAAGCTGTGGGCCCAAACTCTGGCACCTCTTGTATTGTAACAAATATTTTTTTTGGAATTAAAATGTTCCTCCCAGTTTTGCTTCTTTGAATATTTGTTCTTGCATTGACCACAAAAGTAACCCCTTTTAACACCCTCACTTTTCTCTCCAACTTCATCAATATTAGGATCCATTATTGATTATTGACTACCTGAAAAAATACAAAATAAGTAAAAGTTAGTAAATATAGTATGGTAAAAGTGAGTAAAAGTAAGTAAATATAGTACAATGAAAGTAAGTAAAAGTAAGTGCTTTAAACTTAGTAAAAGTAAGGAAGAGTAAGTTAAAGTAAGTAAAAGTAAGTTTAAACTTAACTAAACTTTTCAATTCTAGAGTCATGGTGGATTACTTAAAACCGCACAAGTAATTATCTGGCCAATTTATCAAACCTGGCCGAGATCAATGGAACATAGTCCAATCCTGATAATTTTATATTAAAAAAATATACGTTTTAATAAAATTTTAATTATCAAAACATTGAAGCTTAACAAAAAATAAAAATAATTGTTAAATATGGAATTACCAACTAAACTTAAAATAACTAAATTTGTAATTTAAAAAAATTGGTTTGTACAAGAACGTATACGCAAAAAAATTGCATAACGTCTAGCGGATGAACAAAACCCAAACCCAAATTTACTTTTTCTCATGGTCAAATTTACTGGAGCAATGCTCCCAAGATCCCAGGAATCTGGAGTCATGAAAGAGGGTGTATGAAGAAAGCAAACGAAGTATGAAGAGACTAGTGCAACAGAAGAAAAAGTAATTAATGAGTTTGGAAGGAGGATGAATGAGAATTATAGAGAATAAAAAATTGTTATAAATTTAAGTACGCAAATGCAGAAATGAAACTAAGAAAGTAAGTTTGAGAGTAAGGGATGAAAATGGAAGAATGCTCAGTGGATGTGGATCTATAGAACAAATGGAAGGAATACTTCAAGGGTTTGATGGGTGTAATACATGAGAGTTCAAATATAAATATGGTGGGATTTGGTGGTGTGAGGACATGTGACAGAATATCTGAAAACATAACCATGGGTGAAGAGAAGACAGTAGTTCACAAACTGATAAATGGAAAAGCAGCAGGTGTGGATGGGATATATGTATGAGAAAATGATTATGGATAGGGGATACATTTTCCTCTTTCTCTGTCTTCACTCACACATTGTTCACAATTACATTCCAGCACAAAATATTGAACAATGTAAATACCTGCTGCTATATGATGCATGCATTAATATACTAATACAATGTATCATTGTCGAACAACAAATATAGCCACCTTCATCTGAAAAAACATTAGTTCTGACCTTAGAAAGTCCCTCTGCTATTAGGGTGAAATTATGAGTGGTGAGCACTGTCCACAGACGAAGCACTTCCAAGCACTGCGTCAGTAATGCCCTTAGGGCTAATAATGAAGACCTTTCGCCAAGACTGCCATCGCTCACGTACGTGCTTAGTCCCATTGACTGACTTGGGGTACTGGAATTAAAGGGCATATTATATGCAATAATAATTACAAAAGGATTCTACAATGTACTTCCCAATGAATACAAAAGTTAAGATACTAAAACTATATAGGAAGTCATAAAGCATGAGTAGAATACAAGGATACTGATATACTGTGCATCTTTCCTTCACATATTCCAATTTTTCTGGTCAAACAACAAATTATGGGCAATTTTATGGAAATTGTTTAAGAACCCATGAGCAAGAGATGGTTATACCAATTATGGACCCACTTTCAATATCAATGCTTCCTGCAATAACAGGTTTTTAATTCTTAAGTACTGTAATACAGCTACAAACCTTTGTAAAGTACTTTGAAGAGCAGTGGTAGGTAAACACTGTCCAGGGCCTTGATTTGCATGCATAAATTTGGCCATAAGTTCAACGTGTCTAGCGAGGAAACTCACTTCTTCAGAAGAAACAACACTCGATAACTGACAACAATTATACCTTTTATTATTATAAAATATTAAAAACAGTATAGTTAGATAAAATAATAAATTTCAGCTCATTAGAAGAATAATTAATTTTATCAAACTGGACAATGGACATCATATGAGTTTTTATCTTGGAAATTTTTATGAACTTCATAAAATAAAAATTAAATATAGTCCCAAAATTGTATAATAATGAAATACAGTGAATTATCTGATAACTTGAATAATTTCAATTTACTAAACTTTCCGAATATTTATGTAAACACAAATTATTCAACAAACCAAAAATATTTACCAATCTCAATTTTTCAAATTACAATAAATAATTCCACTTACGAGAGTCTTATTCTCTTTGACATCCTCCTTCACTAATGGTGTAGACCAGACTGGTCTTAAGATCCTTGCCAAGTACAAGTAAAGAGAATTATGGAGAGGAGAATACTGTTGTTCATTCACCTGCTGCTGCTGCTGCTGCTGCTGCTGTTGTTGCTGCTGTTGTTGCTGTTGTTGTTGCTGCTGCTGCTGTTGCGGCATCATCTGACCTTGCACAGGAGTTGACATTTGGGTTGGCTGAAATGCTGGTTCAAGAATTATTTTTTTTACTAATGTATTGTACGAATATGGAGAGGTCCTTTGTCTCATTTCAAAAGCAGAGGAAACTATTTTATTGTGGATAACCATTACATAGAGTAATTTTAACATTTTAGGAACTCGGTACTACAAATTACAAAAAGTATAGAAAGAAAAAGCCATGATGTATATATTAAAATGACCTGTAACTGGATGGCTGAAAACTAGATTGATTCATCCACAAAAATAATAAAATTCCTGCTTCCACTCCCCCCCCCCTAAGTGATCTATGTACGAAGATCACTTTGTAAGGCAGTGTGACTTGGTAATACACCTCACTCACTCAATGCTTTACAAAGTGATTTTTGTACATATATCACTCGCGGGGAAAAAAGCAAGAATTCTAATATTTTTCTCTTTCAACTTTCCAAACGAGGAAAATCTGTACAAAACGCAATATAAAAAAAATTACCCCAAAATAAAAACCACAAAACTCACAAAAACCTGGACTCTGGACACTTTGGTAATTTGGGAAAGAAACCACTGGCAGAATGACTGATCCATATCTGAATATTGCGTCTCTGGCCCATTCTGCGATCTATGAAAGTTAAAAATAGATGAATTCAACTACACAGAGGTACTGATAAAGTCTGCCTTCCCATCAACTTTTCTGGTGCATATCTCAACCACCACCTCAGTCCTTTCAAAATAGTATACAGTACTACACTATTAAATTGATTTAAACACATTATAATTAGCCTACAATCAGGAGTTCAAGTACTGTACCCTCCTCACAGAGAATGAATCTCACCCTGGTTTCTTGTAAATTTGGATCCATTGCTAAAATGAGTGCTGTTGCGCAAGCTTGAGTTAAAGACATGCATAGGAAGAACTCTTTAATGGCGTTGGAATCAGCTCCTCCACACTCCTGCAGCAGATGTTTTAATTGGTCCACTGGCCTCAAGGCAGTGAGGACATGAGCGCCTGAAGCGGACAGAAGGACGAGCTGCCTCGGAGATTGCTGGTGTTGGGTTACGAGTAGAGGAGGAGAGGTTCCCTGAAACAAAAATTTAATATTTTAAAGTTTTTATAGCTATTTTACTCCACAAATATTACTGTACTTCTCAAAATATTACAGAAGGGCTATGTCATGTCCACGTTGTGACACTGCGTGCTGTTAGATCAGGAAGGTTAAGTGACAGTGGGCCTTTTCAGTAGTTGGACAAATGACTACCCTCAGCATTCACGATTGTGCGACCATTAAGCGAGTACAAATTGAGCGACTTGACGCATTGAGCGATTAGGCAAACTGAATGAGCACAAATTAAGCGAGCGAGAAAACTGAGCAACTTGACGTGACACAAATGATATTTAAATTTATTGACATAAATGTGTTCAGTACAAAGACTAAAATTCTTAGCTGAACAAAACAAGATGCAAATTTGTTAATTTTAGAATTCCTTCTAATTCGAGTTACTCAGAACTTGACATTAGCCCTATTTTCTTGTGCACAATATTTGGTGCTACTATAGCGTGAGGTCTCCAAAGATATCTTTAGTCTAAAAAAGAATTTGCGCTGACCTCTACTATAGTGTGCGGTCTACAAATATAGTAGCTGCAGTAGTTACTGTCAAAACTAACGAAAATATCACGACTTAACATAACCACTCATCAAGGGCGTACAGTTGACCTAAACGGGCATTCAATAATTTTACCATAGGTTTCGATATATATTGTACAGTATATATATATATATATATTTTTTTTTTTTTCCAGATTTACCGCCGATTCGTACCTAAAGAGACGGTACATATCTCGGCGAGGTAGTGAGTGGGTGATGTCACTGTGCTGGGGGCGGTAGACTAGGGGAATGAATAAGGGTCAGTCGATGGATAGTGGGTAGGAGGGGTACGGTTTCAGATGCGATGGAGCAGATGGGAGTAAGGAAGAGGAGAACGGCTTCCGCTGAAAAGTGGGGGCCGTCGGCGAGTATAGATCGTAGGCAGTTGGGTATGGGGTTTTCGGCCGAGAGAGGGAAACACCTGCGACGGAGAGCGGCCAACTTTGAGCATTCCACCAGAAGGTGTAAGACAGTGATAGGGGTATGGCAGGTAGAGCAAAGCGGGGCTGGCGATTTCGCCATAAGGTGTCCGTGGGTGATGCGGGTGTGACCTATGCGGAGACGGGCTAGGATTACTTCTTTATGGCGGGACCGGTGGAATGAAGAAGCCCAGTGTCCTATTTGCGGTTTGATCGTGTGGAGTTTATTTTGTGTGGCCTGGTCCCATTCCCGCTGCCATATGGAGCGGAAGTGGGAGCGGAAAGCCGGGAAGAAGTCGGAGAAGGGGAGGGGTCGGGAGGAGGCCGGCAGCAAGCAGGCCGTCTTTGCTGTGCGGTCCGCCGCCTCGTTACCCTGGATGCCGACATGAGCCGGGACCCAACAGAATGCGATTGTCTTGTGTTGGAAGATCGTTAAAAAGTGGAAGGTCTGCTGGATGGTACAGACGAGCGGGTGAGGGGAGTTAAATCTTTCTAGGGAGAGAAGTGCACTTTGGGAATCCGAATAAATGACAAAAGAGCTGGCAGAGTGGGTGCGCACAATATCGAGGGCCTCCGTTATGGCGAAAAGTTCCGCCGAAAAAACGGAGGCCTCGCGGGGCAGGCCGACGCTCCGGGAGAGCGGCTGGGACAGAATCACCGCTGAGGCCACACCAGCTTCCGAGCGGGAACCATCCGTGTAAATGGCGATTGCGTCCGGGTGTTGGGTTGCGTGTTCGCGGAAAAGTGACCTGTATATCATGGCGCTCGTGGTAGTCTTCGGTAGGGAACACAGATCTTTGCAGAACTTGATAGGGGTTAGGATCCAGGGGGGGTAGATGCTGAATGAAATGGGGATAACTGAGGGGGCGGGCATGTTGAAAAGATCAAGGAAAGAGCGGACCGCTTCAGTGAAGTGCCAGCTCCGTCCCTGAGGTGGTAGTTCTAAAACCGCCGTGCCCAGAAGCGAAGGTAGCCTCTGTGCACGGAGGTATGTCCGCATGAGGAGTAGACCCCGTCGGAGGGCGAGAGGGAGATGATCACATTCCACATGGAGGCTGGAGGCTGGGGAGGAGCGGAAAGCACCGGTGGCGAGGCGGAGGCCTCTATTAAGTACCGGGTCCAGGATACGGAGGCGGGCGTTGGAGGCTGAACCATAAACTGCGCTACCATAGTCCAGCTTCGACTGTACTATGGAAGTATAAAGGCGAAGAAGAGAGCGTCGATCTGCACCCCATGTGGTGTGAGAGAGGTGATCCAGGAGAGCGAGGGGGCGTCGAAGGGATTGCTTTAGGTGCTTGAGATGGGGAACCCAATTGAGCCGTCGGTCTAGGGTCATGCCCAGAAAACGCGTGGAGGGTACCACCTCAAGAGGACTGCCGTATAATGTAACAGAGGGTAGAGGAAGGGTTGTGGGTCTTCTTCTACTGAAGACCATACACTTGGACTTAGGGATGGAGAGGCGGAAACCCACCGACGTCGCCCACCTTCCACCCGGTAGATGGCGAGCTGCATTTGCCGTTGAACGACAGACGGTTCTCGCCCTGCGAAGTAGATTGCAAGGTCATCCGCGTAGATGGAAGAGCGGATTGTGGGTGGAAGGCATTGTGAGACCGTGTTCATCACGACAGAGAAGCAGAGAACACTGAGGATGCTTCCCTGTGGGACCCCGTCCTCCTGCACAAAGGTGTCAGAGAGGACTGAGCCCACCCGGACTTTAAAGGTCCGAGAAGTAAGGAAGCCCCTGATGAAGGTAGGCATGGCTCCGACAAGGCCCAGATGTCGGAGCTGACCGAGGATCATTGCTCGACGGGTGGTGTCATAGGCCTTCTGGATGTCGAAGAAAACTGACAGTACGAACTGTCTATTGTCGAAGGCATCCTGTATGTCTCGGCTGAGAAGCAGGAGGGGATCAGTGGTGGAGCGGAATTGTCTGAAGCCGGACTGGGTAGACGGGAAGGAATTGGTACGTTCAAGGACGAACGATAATCGCGTAGCGACCATTTTTTCGAGGATCTTGCAGGCACAACGTCAGGGCGATTGGTCTGTAGTTTGTGGGGTCCAGGGAATCTTTGCCGGGCTTGGGGATAGGGATGACGTGGGCCTCCTTCCACCTAAAGGGGAAGGCACCCTCTATCCATATGCGATTGTATAGTCTAGCAGGAAAATTTGTAAGGTAGAGTGGAGGTGTTGGATCATGCCGTACGGAATACCGTCCGGGCCGGGACAAGGGGATCGTCGAGAGGCCAGTGCCGTCTGTAGTTCACGCATGGTAAACAATCGGTTGTAGGTGCTGTCTATGGACGGTGGGAGGGGCTATCGTCAGGGGCGGGTACGGGATTGGCTGCAGAGGAAGAAACGGCGGCGAAGGTAGAAGCAAGGTGGTCTGCCACCGACTTGGGCTCACATAGGAGTCCGTCGTTTGTCCGGAGGACCGGGGGTCGGGAGGGGACATGTCGCCTCTCGACGCCCCGCACCTTCTTCCAGATGGTAGCCGAAGGTGTGTTGGCGGTAATGCCGGACACAAAGGCACGCCAAGAGGCTCGGCGCGCTGTCTTCATTGTGCGGCGGGCGATGGCCCTGACCCGCTGCATCTCCGTGCGATGGATGGGGAGTCGCGTCCGGTAAAGCGCCGAGTTGCCTTCTTCTTGGCGCGCACGGCCTCCGCGCACTCCGGGGTCCACCAAGGAACCCGTCGGGCGGGGGTAGGCGGAGGATTGTGGTACGCTTGTGCTTGCGGCCGTTAGAACGACGGACTCGAAGTATGCGACGCACTCGTCGATGGATGGGAAGTGGGCAGTTGTAAGGGTGGTATATGTGTTGTCGCGGAAGCGGGCCCAATTCGCGTTGGTGGTAACCCACCTTACCGGTACCCGTACGGTCTGGTCGGGTCGATTGAGGGTGAGTAGAATGGGGAGATGGTCACTGCCATAGTCCTCTCGGAGGACTTGCCACGTGAAGTCTAGGAGGGCATCAGTTGATACGAGGGACAGGTCTATACAGGATGGAGTGCAGGTGGTGGCATGGTAGAATGTAGGAGAGCCATCGTTGAGGCACTCGAAGGAGAGCTCGGTCATGACGGATATCAGGGTTGGGGCCATATAGGTGGTGTGTGTGTCGCCCCACAAGGGGTGACGACTATTGAAATCGCCCAGTAGTAGGAAGGGCCTGGGGAGTTGTTCCACGACTTCCACCAGGTCGTCGCGGGAGACTTGAGCGTGGGGGGGAAGGTAGATTGAACAAATGGTGTACTGTCTATCCAGGGAGAGCCGGACGGCAGTCACCTGTAGCGGGGACCGGATGGAGAGATTGTAGAAGGGGACTGCGTGGTGGACGAGGATGGCAGCTCCCCTTCGAGTGCAGGTAGGAGGGGTGGCGACGCAGAAATAACCAGTGGGGCAGGGCATGGCCTGGTCCCCAGGATTAGCTCCTGGAGACAGACACACACCGGACGGGAAGTGGCAATCAAGGAGTTAAGGCCTTCATAGTTTGCAAAGATTCCTCGACAGTTCCAGTGGACTATTGTGGTTTTCGGGGGATCCATTAGTTGATGAAGGGGGATGGGTAAAGGTGTAGGCGCTAGGAGGTTGGAGTGTGAAGGGAGATCTGGAGTTCGCGAAACTGAAGGCTGGGTCGGGAGCATGGCTGGCTATCTACCGTTCACCAGGGAAGGAATCGGTCGGCCTGTCGAACCCTGCGGAGGTTGCGGGGTCGAGTCGGCCGAGCGAGACCGGAGGCGTGGATCACGGCAGGCAGAGGAACATCGTGGGCTGAGCGGGTCAGAAGTGCCTTGTCGGGCTTCTATGGTCGGGCCAGGGGGGGGCACGTTAACCCCAAAAGGGGCGCTACCCCGCCTGTCCGGGGTCTCACGGCGGACCCTAGGTGGTGACAGGGGGTACCAAAAAGACCGGGCGGGTGGAAGGGAGGACGTACTCAGGGTAGCTGATAAGGGGGGGGGGGGGAAGGAGGTGAACCAGAGTGGTCTCGTGGAGGGGTGGAGAAAATGGCACCAGGAGGCAAGGGCAGATCCGAGACTCATGGGCGTGGGAGTGCAGGTGCAGGTGCAGGTGCGCCAGAGCCGCATCCACTGGATCCACTGGGCTGGGTCTCGTCGTACAGGGCGGGTCGTGGATTTCGGCCACTATTGTCAGAGTCTGTGGGGGTAGAACGATGGGACTTCTACGATGGGGAGAGATGGACATAGTGGGCGTGGTGGGCGGTGTAAGGGTCCGAGCCGTCTTCTTGGTCTTAGGGGAAGAGGGAGAGAGACGTTGGGAGGCCGGAGGGTCTGGTGACACGCTCCGGCTTGCTCCGGGCGGCAGGTTCGGGCGTGTACAGGGAGTACTGGGAAGGCAGGGCTTGAGGTGGCTGGGACCTGGAAACCCTGGTCCCAGACTCCTGGGGGATTCGTGGCAGGTGAGGTGCGGGAAGAAGAGGAACGGTGGGGGGCAGGGGACCGTCGGGTCCTGCGAGGATTTGCTATGTGGGGAATAGGAAGCAGTGGCTGGGGGGGGTTTCGGCGGCAGGCCAGGGCGGCGTGCCGAGATGATAGAGCCGAGCGGCATAGGACACCCCCGGCCTCACCTCCCGACTCCGCACCCTGTCGCGTGCCTCACGGGGGCTAAGGAAGTCCGTCACTTGTAGGCCTCGGAGCTTCTTCTCGAACCTGAAGAAAAGGCATTCTCGGGATGAAGAGGGGTGTGCGCCTTCACAGTTGGAGCATTTGGGTGTGTTGGGGCACCTGTCAGGGTGGGCGAGTCGTCCACAGTGAACACATAATGGATGCGGCTGTCGACAAGCGGAGCTGACGTGTCCGAATTTATTGCATTTGAAGCAACGGGTCGGGTCTGGGACGTATGGGCGGATAGAAAACTCGCATGAGGCGCGGTCTCCCATACCCCATACAATACGGCCAGGGGGGATTAGTGTGTTAAAAGTAAGGAGCAGACGTGGGGTGGGGGAGGGGGTGCCTCCCTGTCGGGATGTGAAACGATAGATCTTAGTAACTCCTTGGGGTGCGAGATCCTCCAGGAGCTCGTTCACTGCGACCGACAGTAGGCGGGTGGCGTAAATAGTGCCCTGACTCTGGTTCAGGCGAGGGTGTGGGGAAACGGACACCGAGCATCCAAGGACCTCAGTGATGGAGAGTAGGGCTTTCGTCTCTGCGGCTGAGCGTGATTTTACGAGGAGGGAGCCATCCCTCTGTGGGCGTACGTCATAGCGGCTGGAGTTGCTGTGGGTTCGGATCGCCTGGAACGTCCGTTCAGAGTTGTTCGGGAGGGACCCAGATGTAGGCCGAATCACCAGGAATTTGTGGATACTTGGAAGGGAGAGGGAGGCTGTAGAGTCGAAATGTACTGGAATATTCAACGGTCGGTAGGACGGCCGTGAATGCCGGCTCCCCCGTCCGCCGCGAGGCTCTCTCCGCGGGGAGGTGGGCTGACGGCGGGTGAGGGGGGCATATGGGGAGAGCAAGAAGCCGGGTTGTGGGGGCAAGTCCTCGGTGGAACTTGACTTGCCCGAAGGTGGCTGAAGTGGGCTGGGGCGAGCCCCTGCTCAGAGAGTGTAGGTCCAAGGGCGTAGTCGAGGGACGGACTGGGGTCGGCAACGGAAAAGGAGAGTGCAAGCGTTCCGCTTCCACAGGGGGGTCAACCCCATTAGGTTGCGGTCTTCCAGTGGTAAAGGACTCGAGGGCCTGGTTGCCCACCACCCGAGTGTTGAGAGAAGGAGTAGTCCGGGAATGAGAAGCAGTAGTCGTAAGCCGGGGGGGAGAAGTGTCCATAGCTAAACAAAAAAGAACTTCATCCCCCGCGCGCATCCAGCCACCACCGACTCCAACAAGGGAAAGGCGAAGTGTGGGCACACTTGGTCCCACCGCCGATGGATGTCACGCAGGGGAGATACACCCGCACCCAGTCCCTGTGCCTGAAAGGCGGCCACTCTCATCCAACGCGCGGTGAAAAGTGGCAGGGACAGGGTTTGGGTTTGGTTGGAAAGCGACAAGGGTGCAGGGCAACCACCTCCCACACCCAAGGGCCAAGGAAAGGGTCAAAATCAAGGTCCAAAGAACAACGCCAAAAAAAACAGGGAGAAGCCAGAAAGAATGGGTTAAAGGAGAAAGAAAGAAAAAGAAACAGGAGATCAGCCGGGTCCCCAAACGGGCCCAATGGTCCACGAGGGCAGAGAAAGCCCTTACACCGAAGACAGGTGTATTCCCACATTCGCCACAGAGGGTGTGTGTGTGTGTAAAAATGAACCATAAATAATTCCCATATTCCTATACTATCTTATTCTTCATGTAATTCTTGTATTCATTTATATAGTTCTTGTATCCATTTTAAGAAAAAGTATCCATTTTAAAAATTCATGTGTTATATGGTTCATGTATTTATATAATCCTGTATATTCTTATATATTTAACTTTATATAATGCCTATACTCATATGTATGTACGTGTGTGTATTCATTTTTACATAAGGACCAAAATCGCCCAACGCGAGTTTGGATAAAATTTTTGATTTGCTTTCTACTTTGCCAAATAATTGGTGACCTGTTTTTTTTTAAAATCTCAATCATTTTTTTAGATTTCGCTTAATAAGGAATCGTGCTTAAGCTTGGCAATGTTCATATTTTGTATACATTCCTTTCGTTATAAAAGATGAGATCATGTCTTGCCTAAGCATTAAAATTGTACATCTTAAACCTTAAAATTTTACTCATATGCATATTTCAGTGTAAAGAGGCATAGTCCGATTTCCACTTTTAGTTAACTTGGCAGATCATGATAACATCAGATCTGAAAAGTCGCGGTTTAAGATAAAAATATGGTTTCATCTTCAAATATTTTGTTTACTCATTCAAGCCTTACCACAGCTGAAAATTTACTTTATTTTCGAATATTGTGCAAAAATAATACAGCCTTTTTAGCATTTAATAATGATGTTAGCAGTTTTTGGGTATATAAACCCAGGAAAAATCTTCCATTGTCATTCAGAAGCTAATTCAGAGGCTGAGCACTACCTGTACATTTTAGCAGTAAATTTACAGTTGAAGATAGTTTTTATCTTATCCTTCGAGCCTTGCTCTCTTCAGAAGAACTTAGTCATTAAACTTTCCGGATACGCTATAAGAAGAATCCGGAACCTTCAGCATTTTTAGTAAGTCTATCAGAGTCCTCCGAGCCACTATAGAAGAACTCGGAGAGTAATATAGAATAAAACTACTGCAAGTCACACATCCGTTGCTGCCACCTAACTAGAACCCCCGTCGACTTCGAACCACCCCGGGCCATAGACGGAGGGGTTAACAACTGGCGACCCTTTAACCAGGATCTTCACGACTCCAGGATTCTTCCAGACCCTGGAACCAGGACCAACACCCAGTTGACCGGCGTGTCACGACTTCTAGTTCGTTACATTCACCCTTGAACCGGTGCGTCACGACTCCAAGTTCTCCACGCCTAGTTTTCATCCAAGAACAAGTGGCCAGCAAGACACGTCCCTAAGGATTTCGCCGTAGGAATCTTGTTAAGTACAAAACTCTTTTTTAAAATAATCTCTAAAACATTTGAAGTCAGTATTATTAACAGTTGATATTTAATATTGAGCCAGAATTAACACAAAACACAGTGAACACTTCAGACACCAGTGATACATTTTTTTTATTGTCACAGAATTATTGTCACAGAATTATTGTCACAGAATTATTGTCACAGAATTATTGTCACAGAATTATTGTCACAGAATTATTGTCACAGAATTATTGTCACAGAATTATTGTCAGTTATTTTCACAGTTATTTTCAGTTATTTTTACTATTCTAGTTAGTATAGTATAATTTTATTTAATGTACCAAACATACTATTACCATACCTTCACGTACATTCGAGTGAAATTTTGTTTACATTTTTATTTTTGTTTGCAATCTTTTCAAATTTTCCCCTAGTTAGGCAAATTGTTGTGCATTTATTTTTAGATAGTGTAGTTAGGAAAACCCCTTAAGTGATCATTCCATAAATTAAGATCGGTCAAGCAGACCTAATTAGAACACATTAATAAGTACCTTCACATATGAGCGATTCAGACGGTGTGCTTTCTGACATCAAAAATTTACCTACACCCATTTCCCCACCTACCCCGCGCCCTTCAAACATACTCCCAAACACACACACTTCAGATCCAGAACAAGCCAATATGTCTCAGTCTCAAACCCCATCCCCAGCATATATTAACTTAGGCAGAGTAGTAAACCTTCCTCATACTGTTTTAATTTTTAAGGGGACCATTGATAATCGTTTTGTTGAACCACGCGTAAGACCTTGGATTGAATCTTTAGAGCAACATTTCTTACGTGAAAATATTACCGATAATGATATAAAAATTAGGGAAGCAAAAAGATTTATCGACCCTAAAGAGGGAAATGCTCATGACACAGTCACCTACGTCCCATCAATTAGCGAAGCTACAACATGGGACGATTTTAAACAAAACTTATTAGAATTTTTTAAAGAAATAACCCTTGCACAACCCTTAGCCATGTTAGAAGCAGTCTTCCAAGCTAAATGGAAGAAAGAGGAACACGAAGATTTAAACAATTTTATTACACGTACACATAAACTTGTAGGAGAAGCCCTCCGGGCCGCAGAAAATGCATGTGGCATAACTTTCACTTCGAAACAAAGAAATCTAATAGTAGCACAACCATTTACCAAAACCTACCCGGAGCACCTAAAAAAAAGTTTCAGGAGTTTTTAAATGTTGACAAACCTGTAAGTGTAGCCATAAACAAAACACGGGAACATTACCCCGATTTAGCAAACCAAAACTACCGAAAGGGTAGAGAAACCCCTGTACATTACATTCAGCAGCAGCAGCCACAACACCAACAGCAACAACAACCTATAAATCGAGGCCAATGCAGGGAACACCCCAGAAACAAGCCCCCCAAACCCAGAATACACGCCCTCCTCCACAGTGTTTTAACTGCGATAGCTTTGGGCACATGATAAGTCAGTGTAATTATCCCTCTTATTGCTCCCACTGTCACGAACATGGTCATCGCCGTGGCGATCGCCAAAAGTGTGCTGATAAAGCCCCTGCAGGGTATAGACCCCACTTTCAGAAACCAAACCACCACGTTCCCAAAACGTATCCCAAAAGTCATCCAATCCCCAGAAACCAGTCCATTCCCAGCCTCAGTCGAACTACCAACCCAATAGATTACGACCACAGGGTCAACCACACTCTTACCCCATGTACAAACCTCAGTACAACCAGCAAGGTCAGCTAGTTCGGTACGTAGAAGTACCCGTGGAGGAATCATTTTCCCCAGAGTACAGTTTTCAAGAACACCCTCCAGCGTATGGTAATCCCGTAGAATATGACCCAGGTCCTCCCATAGAAGACCATTCGAGCCCTTTTTTAGACCCTACATTGGAGGCAGCAGTTCAACCTCCGCCCTCCTAAATTACAGTAATGAACCCAGATACGCACACAAACTCCCCATCAGGATAATAGGTGCGGACCTCCTAGATTTAATAATAAATTGTAGCACGATAACCAAGATTTAACTGCTCTCCTAGATACAGGAGCACACGCGACGTTAATTAAGAAACAATGTGTAGATGAATTATTAGAGAATACAAATTACAAATATGAACTTAAGGCACCATCCTGCCAACTCAGAGGAGTTACGGGCACACCCATACCTACATACGGAGAAATTGAGTTATATTTAGAAGTTGGAAACGCGGTATACCCGCGAAATGTTGTATAGTGGACACAGTCGCCACCTTTCAGACAGACATCCTACTAGGTATGGATTTTTTTAACCGGAATCAATGGGAGATTTACCCAGCCGGAAAGTTAGTAAAGTGTCGAAATAGGACACACCATCTCCGTGAGAATGACAGACAGCTTAATGCTAATAGAATTAGTCAGTTCAGATTTCCGAAAGAAATAGGAAACCCCCTCCACTTGATAGCAGTTCAAGTCAGCCGGTTGCATCCAGAGGGACAACCGCTCCAGAAATCAGACCCCAGGGTAATCAGTTCCAGTTGTTGAATCCAGTTGGATCAACACAGCCAGTTTCCAGTCAGCCAGCTTCAGTTCAGCCAATAAGGCAAATTTTAGTCGCCGAACCAGAATCAGATTCACAATTTTTCATATGCCCTACCGAGCATATAACAGTAGCACCTTATGAGAAGATTTGTTTCCTAGCAAAAGTAGTTACAGTCAAGGAAAATTATTAGAGTCAGAGCGTACTCTGATTACAGAGAAAAGTAATTTCAAAAGAGATGTTCTTATTGCCCAAGTCCTTAGTCAGAGTCAGAATTCAGCTATCCCTGTTGTTTGTTTAAACAAAGGAAAAAGTCCTATAGAATTAACTTCAAATCAGAAAATAGGAACTGTTTCCACAGTAGAAGTAGATTCAGATTTCCCCATCAGTATGATAAATCGTGTTTCCAGTTCCTTAGAGTTAAATCCTTCAGTATTAAAAGAAGAATATAAGAAATGTCTGGAGCACTCCCTTCAGGAGTCACCAGCTTTACAGGATCCCAAACTAATGGAATCACTTCTCGATTTCCTGATAAGAAATAGAGATGTGATTGCCCTAAAAGGAGATCCTCTGGGCCGAACTAATTTGGTCCCTTTTGAAATCAAGTTGGAACCCAATTCCAAACCCATTTTCATTCCTCCCTATCGGGTTCCACATTCCCAATTAGTCACTATTGAGGAACACATCAAGGACATGTTGGAGCAGGATGTCATTCAGCCTTCAGCTAGTCCCTGGTCCGCTCCTATGATTCTCGTCTCCAAAAAGGACGGAACATCTCGCCCTTGTATAGATTTTAGACGCCTGAACAACATTACCATCCCAGACCGTTTCCCGATTCCAAACATGCAGGAAACAATTCTGAACGTAGGGAAAGCGAACTTTTTTCATCCCTCGATTTAGCATCGGGTTATTGGCAAATGGAGGTCAGTCCCGAATCTCGGGCATTGACTGCTTTCTCCACTAACCGAGGCCATTACGAATTCCAGGTTTTACCTTTCGGAGTCCGAAATGGGCCTGCTAATTTCTCTAGGTTGATGAATATAGTCCTTTCCGACCTATTAGGTGTCGAAGCTCTCGTTTATCTTGACGATATTATCGTCTACAGTTCGGACATAAAAACACACTTTCAACGCCTTCAGAATGTGCTATCACACTTGAGAAAAGCACACCTTAAACTGAAGCTTGCAAAGTGCAATTTTTTACAAGAATCCCTGGTATACCTAGGATTCCTACTCTCGTCCACAGGAATTAAACCTGATCCAGCCAAACTCGAAGCCCTGGAAAGGTACCCTGTACCCAAAACCATCGACGACGCCCGTGCATTTATTGGTTTTGTCGGATTCTATCGGAACTTTATCCCCCAATTTTCAAATATTGCTAAACCCATTACTAATTTGTTCCAGAAAAATTCGAAATTTAACTGGGAATCCGATCACCAACATGCCTTTGAAACTTTAATTAATAAACTAACCTGTCATCCCATTTTACAATATCCTGATTACACAAGACCCTTCATCATAGCCACAGATGCTTCCTCCTATGGACTAGGAGCCGTCCTGTTACAGGACGTAGACGGTGTGGAATTACCCATTGCTTATGCCAGTCAACTTCTCTCTGCACCTCAACGGAATTATTCCACTACGGACCGAGAGGCCCTAGCGGTATATTGGGCTTTGAAAAAATTCCGAAATATCGTCTATGGCTACGATGTAACCATCAAGACTGATCATAAGCCACTCACGTACCTCTTCAAGGACAAGCTACTTGAAGGACGATTGAGTAGATGGGCTCTGTTGATTCAGGACTTTGCAGCAAAAATCGTATACAAACCGGGAAAACTGCAAGTTATTCCAGACGGATTGTCGAGACTCAAGCCCGACGCCCAAGTGAATAAAATAGGAATTCTTCCTGTGTTCGACTACGAGTGTCTGCAATACTCCCAACAAGGACCAACACACCCAAAACCTTCGGGCGCGCCTGGAACAAAAGGAACCATCGAAGGTAAAAGAACAGTACAACCTCAAAGATGGGCTCGTACATTTCAGGAACGAAGATGGAAACGACCTCGTGGAGATACCAAAGGATCTCGTCGATATAGCCATTGGACTTTGTCACGACTCACCTTTGTATGGACACATGGGGCCGGATCGCACCATCAAGAGTCTTTTGGAGCGATACCATTTTCCCGAGATGAACAGAAAGGTACAAGAATACATCGCCGAATGTCCGTCGTGTTTAAAGCATAAGGGCAACGTACCATCCACAGCTCCGATGCATAAATATCCAGTATGCCAAAGGCCCTGGCAAAGAACTGGAATGGATATACTGGGACCATTTCCCAAAACATCAAAGGGAAATCAGTACATCATTGTGTTTACGGACCACTTCTCGCGTTACAGCGAAGTAGCCGCCATTCCAGACCAGACCTCGGAAACTGTGGCAAGAGCCCTAGTGGAACGCGTCATCCAAAATCATACCACTCCTTCCATCCTAATCTCGGATAACGCCTTAGTTTCACTTCCAAACTGTTCGAGTCACTCTGTAACATGTGTAAAATTAAAAATACACACATTGTGGCATACCATCCGCAGGCAAACGGCTTAGTGGAAAGGCACAATCGAAAGATCTTGGAAGCCCTGCGCCACGTTGTCGATGCATCCTCCCGTACATGGGATGATTCCCTTCCCATGGTACAAACAGCCATCAACAATGGCTATAATGTGTCCATCGGGGACACCCCTCATTTCGTCCTCTATCACTACGACAAGCGTCTACCTTTTGATTTGCCCGACCAAACCGACCCGGCAGTTCTAACATCTTCCGAAATGGCAGAAGCAAATCAGCAACTAGCTGAACGATCTTTCAAGATTTTTGACATAATCCGCTATGCCCTCGACCAACGAAACCAACAGATGGAGCAAGAGCAACATAGGCGTCATCCCCGTCAACGGACTATAATCGTCGGTATGCGATGTTATCTGAAGAGCGTGAAACCGCCAGGTGCTCATCGCAAATTATACCCAAAATGGGATGGCCCATATAGGATTATGAAAAACCTCGGGAAAAAATCGTTATGAAATCCTCAACCTCCTTCAGATCCAAACCCAATTAAAAACGTTTAAAAGTAAAGTCCAGAATTCTTTCCAAGGAAAAGATCAGATTAGTCGTGTTCTGTTAGAAAATACCCTCGAAAATATTCAAACTACAGCACACGCCCTATCAGAAATATTAGCCTTACCATGGATACAAACTGAAACTAAAAACTCAGAAAACTTTAACCAAAGAAGTAAACGGGGACTGATAGATATAGGAGGGAAACTGTTCAAAGGTTTATTCAGATTAGCAACCGAAGAAGATATTAAAAGAATTGAACTTAAATTGAATCTCTCCGCGCGAAATCGACAATATAATGGACACATGTTAGAACAAACTATTAGGTCATTACACGAAAACAATCGCTTCCTCCACTCCCTTTCGGACAGATTCACTTACCTCGAATCCATG
This sequence comes from Bathynomus jamesi, assembly GCA_023014485.1. Taxonomy (NCBI): domain Eukaryota; kingdom Metazoa; phylum Arthropoda; class Malacostraca; order Isopoda; family Cirolanidae; genus Bathynomus; species Bathynomus jamesi. Next base: position 154,668 of record JAJOZX010001092.1, on the reverse strand, counting down.
TTAGCTCAATACAAAGAACACAAAAGATATCTAGAATTAATAGAGATAATGAACCTACAAGTAACCCTAATCGATAAATACTTACAACGAATAACTACGATTCATTCCAAGGTTTTGCGTGCAACCCAGCTAGCCCATGGAAAAATCACTCTTTCCACCATAATACCATGGGAAATACTTCAGTCCTTGATTCACACCGCCCAGTCACAATTAAAATTATCACCCATATTCCCACTCAACCACACTAATTACCCTCAATTTCTAGAATACACCTGGACCACGCCCCTACACATACCTCATAATTATACCATTCTTCGATGTCCTGACTTATGACGTATATAAATTTCACCCTTTCCCAACACCCTACCAAAATAACTCTAATGTCTATCGATTGTATTTACCCACCGTACCATCTTACCTTTTCCTCACCAAAGATCTATCAGCTTATTCTATGATGTCAGATAGCGACGTCCGGCATTGCCGATTCCCGCAACCAAATAAACAACTCGTCTGCCCTCCACTCAAACCAGTTATTCTTCCAACTACTAGGTCTTGCTTTATCGATTTAATTCGTGACCGGCATGCCCCCGTATGTTCATTTAAAAAATTTCATTCCCCTAAAATCATCCAACTACGAATTGGACCAGACATCTGGGTTTCCTTCGTGAACAGGACTGCCGCTACTCTCGAGTGTCCATCGAATTATTCCCTCATTACAATCCCTATGGTTATTCGGCTACCAATTGGTTGCTCCTTGCGTTCAAAAGCCCTCCAAATATACAACCCGTATAAGGTTACCCTTAATAACTCTCACCCATTCCCGTCGCAAATTAAATTTAAACCCGTCATAGAGATCTTAAATCTCTCCATAAAACCTGTAACCATCCTACCCGAACTACATGCCCCTGAATGGAATGATCAATTGAGCCGGTTTAAAATTTCGGATGATAACCAAAATAACCTCTTACAAATACTACAACCGGTAACCATTTTCTCAACATCTGCCGTTAGTATCATTATTGTATGTGCTATTATCCTCGGTATATTTGTGGTGAAAAGATCATTCTGGGAACAAAGAAAACCAAGTGACACGGAACATGAAACTATTTATGCACGACCAAGAGTGAGTACCCAGACCACGTGAACTAGACTTAACCACCCGACTTATGTTTAGGGATGTGCCGGATAGTGATTTTGCCGGATAACCGGATATCGGATATCCGGCAAATCGTGATCACCGGATATCCTGTACCCGGCCGGATATCCTATCGGATATTCGGTATTGCAAATAATACCTGATGCATATGTTAAAAGCTCACTCATTTTACCTAGTACCTAGTCTTAGGGAACCTTACTATTGTTTCTTACTCCAGGCTGTACATTACTAGTTTTCTTGTTCATTTCAGAAAAATTGTGAAAATATAGACTTTCTAGTCGTTAATATTAGAAATAAAAGTGAATTATGTCTTCTAAATCAAAATCAATTATTTGGAAGTATTTTAAAGTCTGTGGTGTGGAAAATGAACATAAAGCGGAGTGCAAATTATGTGATGTTACAAACAATGGGAGGTACATCGTGCGTGGTAAAACACCTCGGTCATATTCAACAAAACCATTGTGGAATCACATTCAAAGTAAACATCCTAGCATTAAGTTCAAAGCACTGCATGAAGAGAAGACCGAGTCTGTAGCCACTAACGATTCAGCATATTCGACATATTACATGTTAGAACGTCTGCATGAACAAAGGCAGGTAGTGACAGCATATGCTGCAAAACAAGACATTCCAACACTCACCGCTTATAACTAGGGTTTGGTGGAAAATATTATTCGAGTGCTACAACCATTTGAAGAATTGACCAAACAAGCAAGTAAAGACAGCGAACTGAGCAGTTTTGTAATTCCAGCAGTAGCTACACTACATTCTTATCTTTCAAAAAGACAAAGATTGTGGGATCCAAACTGTCAAGCAAAACTTGAAAGAAGCGCTGGAAGACCGTTTCATGAAACCGACATGCAGTAAATCTGTAAACCTGGAGCAAAACTGCTTTACGGTGGCTACCCTTTTAGATCCCCGCTACAAGTCGCACTTTCTGAAAGATGCCAATGGGGTGAAACAGCAGCTTGTGGCAGAATTAGTTGAGCACGAAAAACTGCAGAAGAAACATTCTACTAGCAGGGCTGAAGCAGAAGTCGAGGAAGCAGTAGTAGTAGAGGTCGGTTTACCAATGAACTTGGCTGAAGAAACTCATGAGGACATATGGGCTTGCTTTGACCAACTTGTGAAAAAAACTTCAGTGGATCAAGAAGACAGCAGCAGTGCAGACGAATCATGCCAGCTACCCGATGTTTCTCAAACTTCAGACTCATCCAATGCAAAGTCACGCCAAAGTGTCCTCTGCTTCATAGGCATTCAAAGGCTAAAAAACTCTGCCTCTTCTACACTTCAGAAATAGATAAGTATCTGTCGCTACCAAACATACACAGGACTGACAACCCAATGAAATGGTGGTGCAACAATGTCAATCAATTTGAAACATTGAAACCAATGGTCCTTAATATTTAAGTGCACCACCAAGTTCAGTTGCCTCTGAACGGTTATTCAGTGCAGCGGGTCAGGTATATGCAGACAACCGAAGCAAATTACTGCCAGCTAATGCTGAAGAACTGATCTTCTTGATGAAAAATATGAAATATAGTGAATCGTAAATACATACATTAAGTCTATTTTCATTTATTTTTCAACACATATTGCCATACTATTGATTGCTTGTCTTCATTTTTTCTATAATGTGTGATATCATGATATGTCAATGTTACAGATGTATTTAAATTTTTGATCTGTTTAGCTCAATTAGATCAATTTAATTCTCAGTTTCTGTTTATTATTATTGTGTTAGGGTGGTTGTCATAACCACTTCTTTGGATCCCTTGATTATTAAACTTATTTCTTCTCTCTTTGGGTCGCCATTGTTGCAGATAGAGAGGTTAAAACTAACTAATATAGCTAATAATAATACTAATAATAATGCTATTACTTTGTAGGTACCTATAAAAATGTTTATTAAGGATTCATCATCTAAGATATTTAATTAAAATTAAAAGTGCAGGATATCCGGCCGGATACCGGATAGTGCAAAAAGTGCCGGATATCCAGAAAAACCGGATCGTAACAGGATATCCGGCACATCCCTACTTATGTTGTATATATAAATCTATTATAAAACCCATAGTTATCATCTAGTTAGCATTAGTTAGGATGTTACATTATTATATTAATATTATTCTAGAGGGAAGAGCCCTGTAAAAATGAACCATAAATAATTCCCATATTCCTATACTATCTTATTCTTCATGTAATTCTTGTATTCATTTATATAGTTCTTGTATCCATTTTAAAAAAAAGTATCCATTTTAAAAATTCATGTGTTATATGGTTCATGTATTTATATAATCCTGTATATTCTTATATATTTAACTTTATATAATGCCTATACTCATATGTATGTATGTGTGTGTATTCATTTTTACATAAGGACCAAAATCGCCCAACGCGAGTTTGGATAAAACTTTTGATTTGCTTTCTACTTTGCCAAATAATTGGTGACCTGTTGTTTTTTTTAAAATCTCAATCATTTTTTTAGATTTCGCTTAATAAGGAATCGTGCTTAAGCTTTGCAATGTTCATATTTTGGATACATTCCTTTCGTTATAAAAGATGAGATCATGTCTTGCCTAAGCATTAAAATTGTACATCTTAAACCTTAAAATTTTACTCATATGCATATTTTAGTGTAAAGAGGCATAGTCCAATTTCCACTTTTAGTTAACTTGGCAGATCATGATAACATCAGATCTGAAAAGTCGCGGTTTAAGATAAAAATATGGTTTCATCTTCAAATATTTTGTTTACTCATTCAAGCCTTACCACAGCTGAAAATTTAATTTATTTTCGAATATTGTGCAAAAATAATACAGCCTTTTTAGCATTTAATAATAATGATGTTAGCAGTTTTTGGGTATATAAACCCAGGAAAAATCTTCCATTGTCATTCAGAAGCTAATTCAGAGGCTGAGCACTACCTGTACATTTTAGCAGTAAATTTACAGTTGAAGATAGTTTTTATCTTATCCTTCGAGCCTTGCTCTCTTCAGAAGAACTTAGTCATTAAACTTTCCGGATACGCTATAAGAAGAATCCGGAACCTTCAGCATTTTTAGTAAGTCTATCAGAGTCCTCCGAGCCACTATAGAACTCGGAGAGTAATATAGAAGAAAACTACTGCAAGTCACACATCCGTTGCTGCCACCTAACTAGAACCCCCGTCGACTTCGAACCACCCCAGGCCATAGACGGAGGGGTTAACATATATATATATATATATATATATATATATATTATATATATATATATATATACAACCTTTGAACGAGTCACGAGAACAAAACCTCCATGAACTCGCCCCTTTGTACGCGTATTTCGAGGACACCTATATTGGGAGACGGCAATATAGGGGAAGGAAAAGACCAGCATTTCATATTGAAACATGGAATGTTAGGGAAAAAACGAAGGATGGATTGCCTCAAACAAATAAGACATTTGCGTCAGTTTGCACTCGTTCAGTTAGCCTAATTGCTCAATACATCAAGTCGCTCAATTTGTACTTGCTGAATTTCCTTCGCTCAATGTGTATTCTCTAAGTTGATGCAGAATGAGCATTCACACCCATGGTTTAAATCCCATGTGAAGTTGTAGGTTCCCTCCATCATATAACCTCTGACTTTATCAAAGAAGTCACGCAAACCAATTGACAAAATTATTGCTGATACTGCAAAAACTAGTAGATTGTGTGAACAAATTAATCATACCATACCTGGGGGGTTGGAGGATTAAGGGCTGAACACCAGAGAGGAGGTGTGACATCAGCTAATGCCCAAACATACCCATCAACAGCAAGGACTGCTTGTGATTCAGCTAGTGAAGGGTGGTAGGGGTACTGATCCCCACTCACAGTCCAAATGACATCTGACTCATTGCTTTCACTCGCACATAAAATTCCAGTTCCTGCAAAAAGTTTAGAAATGTTAATTAAAAAATGTATCAAACAATTTGTTCAGTTGTAACAAAATGAAAAATACAAAAACGATTTGCTAATGAATTCATATATATATATATATATATATAAATACTTTTCACGTGTCACTTTCGTGAAATAATTTTTCATATATATATATATATATATATATATATATATATATATATACACACACACCTTTTGGTTAGCTTCCACCCGAATTGTTCATTCTGACGAAGGTCAAGCTTTTCACTCCACCTTAGACCTACAGTTTAACATGAAATCTGAACCACGCTCCACCAGCAGCCCAGCGTCTTAACCATTAGGCCACCCAGGGTACCAACTTATCTACCAACCACTTTCTTTATTGTGTGGAAGGATGAACAGCTGGGTTTTGCTGCGCGCCGGCTGCCGTCACCGGGTCTCGATCCTGGGGCTGATCGATTCGAAATCAGCAACGTTAACCACACCACCACCGAGGCGCATTATATATATTTTTTTTTTTTTGGTGCCGGAATGCGCCAAAACGGTATTCCGGAACCTTTTTTCCCCCTGAGATGTGTTCAGTTTATTAAAATAGTATAACATACTATTTTTATTAATTTCGCCATACTATAATATATGCGTTTGGGTAGCTTAAAAATTTTTTTTTTATATATATATATATACAGGGTGGCCCAAAAAAAATGGCACCAATTTTGAGAAGTGATATCTCAATAACCATTGCAGCTAGGGACTTAAAGAAACAACCAAATGAAAGATAATTCTTTTCTCTTTAAATACTTATTCTATGGCTTGATGGTTATAAGCCCATATAATGCCCAAAATTGGCTTCCAAAAAAAATATACAAAAAAAAGTTGCGCATTTATATTTATTCCTTGATCCTAATTTTAAATGAAATTTTTCTATTCCAGACCCCTCAAGATGGGATTGAGAGAATCTGATAAGAACATTATACAAGCACTACGTGAAGAAAAGGGATATTCATTAAACAGAATCCTTTACGAATTTCCAAATAGAAATTGGAAAAAAAGAACTGTGGCACATTTTTTACAAAAGCTTAAAGAAACCGGCAGCAGTCAACTGCGTCCGGGAAGTGGTCGACCAAAAAGTATTAGAACGCCAGAAAACATTGAAAAAGTAAATGAAATGGTTTTAAGTCAAGAGGAACAACTGGGAACAAGTAAAAGTGAACGTGAAGTTGCGAAAGAAACCGGGATTTCACGTTCATCAGTACAGCGAATAATTCGAAAAGATCTTGGGTTGAAAACATTTAAGAGGGTGAAGGTTACTGCTTTATCGGAGCCTGTGAAAGAAAGACGTTTCCATCGATGTAAAAATCTATTGCGAAGATTTCGGTCAAATGAGTCTGTGAAAAAAATTTGGTTTTCTGATGAGAAACGATTTACGGTAGAAACACCACGAAATACCCAAAATGATCGGGTTCGTGCAGCAGTGGCGACAAAAACTCATGTTGACCCAAAACGACTTTTGCGTGAAAAAAACACTTCAGACTCGATAATGGTTTCCCTTGCAGCGTCATCTGAGAACAAAACATCCATCATTTTTATTCAGCGAGGCGTTAAAATTAACTCAATTTACTACTGTAATGACATTTTGTCTCCAATGTTGTCAGAGATCAAGGAGACGAGCACTGATTTTGTGTTCATGCAAGATGGAGCCCCATCTCATACAGCCAAGGAAACAATAACATTTCTCAATAATAATTGTCCTGGTTTTATCGAACCAAATAATTGGCCACCATGCAGCCCAGATCTAAACCCCATTGACTACTTTGTGTGGTCTGCCTTAGAGAGAGAAGTCTACCATGGTCAGAAAATCCGTGATGTGAACCATCTTCGTGAACGAATTCAGGCTGCATGGGAAAATCTCTCACAAGTGACGATCTCAAAAGCAATTTCAAAATGGAGGGCGAGATTACAGGCTGTGGTTGACCATAATGGAGGGCAGATTGAGACATTTATTGAAAATTAGGTTTAACTTAAAACCACAGAACTTCGTTTAAAGACCGTAAATTAGAAGATAATTAATTAGAAAAAAATAAAAGGAATAAATATAAATGCGCAACTTTTTTTTGTATATTTTTTTTGGAAGCCAATTTTGGGCATTATATGGGCTTATAACCATCAAGCCATAGAATAAGTATTTAAAGAGAAAAGAATTATCTTTCATTTGGTTGTTTTTTTAAGTCCCTAGCTGCAATGGTTATTGAGATATCACTTCTGAAAATTGGTGCCATTTTTTTTGGGCCACCCTGTATATATATGGGAATGAACTCAGAATGGTCCCCTGAGTTTTTTATGATACACACAGACCGTGCATGGAACAAGGAACTCTTCTGGGATAATTAAATCCACTATAGTCCGAATAAGTAATGGTAAATGACAAATACCATAGTTTTTCTTTTTCATGATGCTAGCCCAACGTGGGCTACGGGTCACTCGCAAAGAGATCCCATAAATATAGCTTCCCTCACCAGCTATCTGCAAAGCAGACAGGATCCAGCTTTGGGACATGGATCTAGGGTTTAAAGCAGCCTAGCCCTGCTACATTTAGAACCTCAATATAAGCAAAAGACTCGCTGTCTTCACGTCAGAATGAATACATCAAAGAAAAAGGGGTAACTATTATATTTTAGCCAAAAACCAAAACTTAAACCTCAACTGGCAGAATTGAGCGTCCACTTTTCAAGGCACATAACATGTCCGTTTCAAGATGGGAGTTCCATGTTCCATGCACGGTCTGTGTGTATCATAAAAAACTCAGGGGACCATTCTGAGTTCATTCCCATCTTGAAACGGACATGTACCTTGAAAAGTGGATGCTCAATTCTGCCAGTTGAGGTTTAAGTTTTGGTTTTTGGCTAAAATATAATAGTTACCCTTTTTCTTTGATGTATTCATTCTGACGTGAAGACAGCGAGTCTTTTGCTTATATTGAGGTTCTAAATGTAGCAGGGCTAGGCTGCTTTAAACCCTAGATCCATGTCCCAAAGCTGGATCCTGTCTGCTTTGCAGATAGCTGGTGAGGGAAGCTATATTTATGGGATCTCTTTGCGAGTGACCCGTTGCCCACGTTGGGCTAGCATCATGAAAAAGAAAAACTATGGTATTTGTCATTTACCATTACTTATTCGGACTATAGTGGATTTAATTATCCCAGAAGAGTTCCTTGTTCCATGCACGGTCTGTGTGTATCATATATATATATATATATATAATAGGGTGGGGCACGGGAACCAAGTGTTTTTGGAATAATCAGGAAAATGATATTTATTTTTGTAAAGAAAATATATGGTAGAACAACATTCGTAAGAACATAGCATTTCATGTCATAATAATCATGTACCGAAAATTATATCTGGCATATGATGTCCTTGGCCGTCGACGCATTGTTGAAGGCGTTTACGAAAATTGGCCTCCACTCTTCCCAGCAGGTCTCTGTTGATTTGGATGATTTGTTGACGGATCGCTTCCTTCAATGCATCTAATGTACGGGGCTTGTCCTCATAGACACGTGACTTGAGGTACCCCCATAGAAAGAAGTCACATGTGGACAAGTCAGGGGACCGAGGGGGCCATGCAATGTCACCAAATCTCGAAATGAGATGGTTGGGAAACAGGGGGCGAAGAACAGCCATTGACGCTCTGGCGGTGTGTGGCGTGGCCCCATCTTGCTGAAACCACAAATGTCGACGAGCAATACGCCTTCTTCGTAACTCAGGGATGAAAAAGGTGTTCACCATCTCAATGTAACGCCCAGATGTTATGGTAACGGTAACCCCATTTTGTTCGAAGAAATAGGGACCGATGACGCCAAACTTTCCCACCGCGCACCAAACTGTAACCTTAGGGCTATGCAGCGGTTTTTCATGGGGTTGTCGCGGATTTTCAGCAGCCCAATACCGACAGTTTTGATTGTTGACGGCCCCATTAAGGTGGAAATGGGCTTCATCACTCATTACCACCATCATGTTTTCATTCTGCTCATAAAGTGCAAGCATTTCCTGTGCAAAATTCAGTCGTTGGGGGCAATCGTTTACATTCAATTCCTGCACCATCGCTAACTTGTATGGGTGAAAATGTAATTCTTCATGCAAAATCCGTCTAACAGTACGATTGCTGATTCCGAGTGCAGCTGAATGTCTCCGAGCAGAGCGGCCTGGGCTTTGCAACATCGCTTGTCTGACCCTTTCAACGTTCTCTGGAGTACGCACAGTGCGTTGCGGCCCCTTCGGTTTTGTTTTCATTATTGAGCCTCCTGTTCGAAGATTGTTAACCCAACGTAAGATTGTGTCACGAGCGGGAACAGAGTCATTTCGATGAATGTTGAATCTGCGGCGAAACGCACGCTGAACTGCTGTCACTGACTCGCCACTCCTAACAAAATGATCATACGCGAACATGCGGTGTTCTAACGTCCACTGCTCCATGATGGCACCTGAAAGATAAAGGTGAGTGTTAGTTAAAGTTAAATGCTATGAACCCAGGAATGGAATGCTACCTACCGCACGCCCCTCCCATTCCTAATGGCCGATTACTAGCTATTCAAAAAACACTTGATTCCCGTGCCCCACCCTGTATATATATACAGTGGCGCTCATAAGTATTCAGAGAAATATTTCAATTATATTCGTCCTTATCTTTTGTACAATGCATACAATAATTATGAAAAGTTCAATGAAAAGTTCAATGTTCATCAAAATTAAATAAAAAAAAAATAGTTCAACTACAAATAATGTAAAACATGAGGATATCCAAGGAAAAAACATTAAAATGCAAAAGTTTTCGTACGTTTATTTACAAAATTTAATACTTTGTGTCCCCACCTGAAGCTTGAAGAATTTATAATTTTTATGAGCAGTTGGCCATTTATTGATTAGAGACTGCTGGCATTCTGAATTATAGAATTTTCTCTCTGAATCAAACCATAAATTTTCAATTAAAGTGAGATTTGGATTTTGACTGGGCCACTCAAGAAGCTTGAAATTCTTTTGTTGAAGCTATTTCATAGTGCTCTTGCTTTTATGTTTTGAATCATTATCTTTTAGTACCCAAATGCAACCCATTCACAAATCTTGAATTGAAGACAATACATTTTCTTCTAAAATTTTCTATTTTTTTGAATTCAAGATTCCATTGAAGACAACAAGCTTTCCTGGACCGGAAGCATAAAAGCATCCCCAAAGAAGCAAACTGTCTCATTTGCCCAGACAACTTTCTTCCGGAATGCAAATCCATCATTTCGATGATTCTTGGAGTACTTTAAACGAGCTTCTTTGCTTTTCATAACATTTTTTCTTCATGCAACTCTTCCATGCAGACCATTCTTTCTCAATGTACAAAATACAGTAGAGGGATGGATATCGATCTTAGTCTTAATGTTTGGCAAATATCACTAATGGATTCACAGCAGCCTTTCTTTCAATCTATTTAGCTGAACATTCTGAAATCTTGCAGTCATCCACATCCTGGTAGCATTTTGATTGTTCCAAAGCCTTTCCATTTCTTTATAACTGCAATTACTTTTAAATGGAATTTGAAGTTGTTGTTCTATCTTCTTATCTATCATCTTCTCTTTCCAGACTGGTGTGCAGCAATAAGCTGGTTAAAAAGTCTTGGCCCCCTGACAACCAAGCTATTTTCCTTCAGTGTTGAGGAGGTCCCTTGTCAGGCCTTTAATTTGGGAACACTAAACATTCTGCCTTTCCTATTTTCCAGCGTTGTTTGGATGGTAATTGGGTTTAGTTTGAGGTTTGGTACCAGTTTTTTTATCATTTTCCACATGTAGATTATGGTATAACACACTGCTCTTCTTTCCAGGGAGTACAGATTTAGTTTACATAGTCTTTCCCAGTAGTTGAGTTCTTTGCAGCCATCTATCTAAACTTTTTTTTAATAGAATTTAGTCTTTCTCCGGTATCCAATATTTTATGAAAAACAATCTTTCCAGAATTTGAGCTTAAACAATGTTTAGAGAATTCTGAAAGCAGCATTTAACATCAGTCATTTTTGAAGAGTTTGATACCGAGTCTGACATATCCCTATTTTAATTTTTTTTTTTTAAACATTTCATGCTTATATTCTCACACTATATTCTTTACATAATCTTTTTATATTATAGAGTATATATTCTTTATTTCTGGGTAGTTGCAATAATATGGCTGAAAAGAAATTTCTAGGATATCCTGCAGAATTAATTAAAAGTACCCAACTACCTACTAACAGAAATTGTTGGGAAGGTTTTTTATCATGTCAACAAGAAGTTGATTACTCAGCAAAATGTATGTATGCATCCTTGTTTTTTGCCACAGGTCCTCGACTTGGGGCAAAGAATAAGGATCAATACAAAGGAGAAACACTATCTCATGAAATCACACCACCTCATTCCAAAATGAATCATCAGGTTTCAAGCATCATTATGGAAGAATCTTCAAAACAAAAGGCAGTAAACAAGCATGCTGCACTTGTGAAGAACTAACATCCCTGATTCTGCATCAATCAGGTCAAAAATCTCTTCACATTGCTCTCAACAGTATCAGCTTTCTAAACGAAAAGGATCCCCTCAAATGGCTGAATTGCATCATGTATCAGACCACCTAAAGTAGGATGTCAAATGTTAATAAGAGCACCACTGCTGAAGTTTTCAATAATGACCAAAATGTGTGAAGTGCTCTAAATAATGAAGGAGTTTCTAGTTATTATTATTAAAATTATAAAGTTTAATTAATGAATATCGGCTTCCTTTATCTCAAATTGCACCTTAATATTTTCAAAATAAAGAAAATTATTAGCATTAAAAAATCCTCCAAAACCATTCACCAGAGTCATGTATGAAAAAGTGCCATGATCTCTAATTTCAACCAACCATAATTTCACAATTAACAGGAATTTGGCACTGAAATTGCGCATGCAGCCATCAATCCCATAGGTGCGCACATGGGTGAAATTTCATAAAAATTGGAGATGGTCACCCAAAAAGATTTCTGGATTTTGGGTGATTTAGCACAGAATGACCCTATTGCATAACAATAAGTTGTCTCAGTTTTAGGGTAAAACTTATTAGATAGGGAAAAAAATAATCAAATGCGAGTGGAAAAAGCATGAAATAAACGAAGAAATATACTGAAAATCTTTCCATTTGCTAAAAGCAAAAAGTTAGAAGAATAGACAAAAAATTCATAGCCAAGGTCTTATTCAAGGGGTAGCAATACTCGAGACTGAGATGTAGCTAACCTTCTCTTAAAGCTCGCAAATTTTTTATTAATACAAAATAATGGTAGGTCTATCACAACTAGGCCCACTGTCCAACAATTTACTTCAATTACAGTAACTACAAATTAATCTTACTAAGGTATGTAACAACCATTCTCTACAGAATTTTGTACCCACTCTTTGGTGTGGGCTATATTGCCTAATCAAAGTGAGGTTAGCTTAACTTAAAGTCTTGATGAGACATACATAAGTTTTCCATTGGAAATTTTCAGTGGATTGTTGGGCCACGAGTTACTTTCGTGAAATAATTTTCATGTATATATATATATATATATATATATATATATATATATATATATATATATATACTGTATATATATTATTATATATATAATATATATATATATATATATATATATATATATATATATATATATATATATATATTCAGTGATGAGCCGTAACGAACGTTACAAAAGTAACGAGTAACGGTAACGCCTGAAAGATTTTCAAATGTATCAATGTAACAGCAACGCTTTGCAAATTTTTTATCAATGTAACGGATTTTTTCGTTACTCGTTATTCGATACTTGAATTTGAAAACATTGCCATTCCATTCATGAGGACCATTAAACGCAATTCACTATTCCGTGTTAGTGGCAACAACTAAATTTATATTTTCTAGGTCTCTTCATCTTTCCCAAAAATCATTGGGGTGCAAATTATTATTCAATATCGTATATCGTTCTTAAGAGAACAACATTTATATAATCAATAATAGTAGCTATTAGAATTTATGTGGTATGGCTGCCATTTGTAAGTTTATCTGTAGTTTCAAAATACGTGTGAAGGCACAAACAAATATCAAATGTAACTAGTTACTTGTAACGTCGTTACATGTATAGTAACAGTAACGGTAACGTTTTAAGGATTTTCAAAAGTAACGATGTAACGGTAACGCCGAGTACATTTAGGACGTGTAACGAGTAACGGTAACCCCACCCAATTTAATGTAACGGTGCCCATCACTATATGCGCGCGCACACGCACACACACATATATATATATATATATATATATATATATATATATATATATATATATATACTTATCTTTGTAATGACTGCAAATAACTTGCAATAAACCAAAAGTTACTTAGCAAAATGAAAAACTTTTATTTTGCCCCTTTTATGAATTACCACTGTGGTTTTATAGCAATACAAACAAATTCTAGAAATCTTCATTGGACACTGAAAAAATACTTAGAGAATCGAAAGCTAAAAGGTATTACCATATGAGTAAAGTGCTTTGTGAACTTTGGTCGGACGGTGAGTGGGAGCATTGGCCGCAAAGCCAGGAGGAAGCCGTATGTGGAGAAGAGTCATCTGAATGGGCCTAGACTGAGGTATGTTCAGAGGAGTTGTAGTATAGTATAACCGAACACCAGTTCCTGTAATTTCAAACAATCACCTTCAAATAAGGATTACTATAAAAGTTAAGAATGCAGTCCGAGTGCATCTACAATTGAGGACACTTATTTTCTAACCAATTTACAATAATGATACCAATAACAAGGTTAATGCAGACAACTCAAGAGAATTTGCCCTTGCATTTACTCTTTTATATTTTAGTAACAGAACTTAATTATTATATGGTGTATGTATGTAAACAAAATTAAAATCTTGGTTTGTAATCATTAATTTTCATATGCATAATTATGAAATTCTTGCTAATCTCATTCAGCAACTAACCTGTTATGATTACAAGATGTATGTGAGGAGATTCACTCCTGTCAATTGGACAAATGCTTACAAGATTCTTGAAGTTGGTTTTGTCAACAGTTCTGTGGGAAAGCAACAATTAAATTAGTGAAAATTGTATAAAGCATTCATTAATTAAAAATAACATACAAATTTACTCAACTATTTACTGTTAATAAAATTAATTAATCTATAAACTCTAAAAGCAGAGAGAGCTAAACTAGAATGCTTATAAACATTCAAACTGATTCTTAATTCATAGCAACAACTTTAACCTCACTCACTTTGCTACTTGCACAGCCATATTCATAATTGTGTTGTGAGAAAGTGTGATAACTCTAGTTGTAGACTTGCCATCGGAGCCAAGGTCATAAACAGAAACATTTCCTTTTTCAGTTAAAGTATATATGATGTGCCTGCTATTATCAATCTCAACCTAAAACAAAATTCAGACATGGCAATTCAGATCTCTCTCAAAAATGAAGGGTCTGAACCTAACCCCATACTGCAGTTATCAAATGGCAAACAACAAAATCACTAATGCCCAAAACTAAACAACCTTGACTGATACCTAAACAAAATGAACCCAACATAGCCATAAAAAATAAATTCCACAATTTTGCATTCTTCTAAAAAATGCATGTCATCCAAGCAAACCCATAATTCAATAATAAACTATTTATGATGGTTTTACAAATAATTTTATTACTTTCCAATACAGGCTGCAGAGATCCATTACAAATATTTTCACTTACAAACTACTAGCCTATGAAGTTATATACTGTACAGTACTTAATAAAAGTAGGCTTCTTTTGTTAAATTAGAGATGTACTAACTGCAAATTATGGCCAACTGCTGACCAGTTGACTTTCAAAAGTCAGCTGACTATAAGAACTCATTCTTACTTAGGTTCGCAGACAAAAGTATTTTAATTTCATGGCTGGTACACACTTATTAATTTCTATTTAAATATATCTGTAATACATAGAGCTCTTGATGTATATTTCATATAAATTTAATGCATGCCTGAATGGCAACATCAGTCATTTCACCAGAATAGAATATTATTTGTCCTAATGTTTTACTATGACTATTGTACTGAATAAAGTTAGACTACTTTATTTCAAACTAAAGTCCTGAAGGAGGAATTAGCTATGGGGCCAATACTGAAATAAAATATTTAAAATTCAATTTAATTAATTGTTTTATATAACCTACGCTATTATTTTATCAATCTGGAAAAAAAAAAAGGGTTATAAAATTTAATACATGCAAGTTAATACAAATTCCTAAAATAATATATGTTAGAGCAGCAGTTCTGAACCTTTTTCTTCTTCTGTACCTCAAACTCTTTCAAGGAGGGATTTTCTGAATTTTTGAGAGGCATAGAGGATTTTTACTTTCTTTACAAGTGTGTGACTTGTGGCCATTTGTTAATCGTATATAAAATTAAAAGGGTTATATTTTCAGGACCCTGTTGCATAACCCCTAAGATTCCCTCGCATACCCAAGGTTCAGAACCACTGTGTTAGATGAATATGGATGTCAAAGTTTTAAGGGAAGCTTAAGTTGTTAAAGCTTAGCTAACTTGGCCTAATTAGGACTTAAAGTTTGAAAATATTTGCATTTATTGGGTATGTGTAATTATTGGTATGGGAAAACTATACATGCCTACAATATGGTACCTTAATTTCATAATTAAATACAAATTATTAATTTATTGAATTAAATAACTACAAAATTGCATCAGGATTGGAGACAGCCTATTGGGAATGGAAATAATTGGCATACATAAAACCCAATATGTAGGCATTGGGCCCACATAAGAAAAATGTATTATTTTGTATCAAAATTTTCCATTGCTGACTTGTGAAAATTACTTTGAAAGAAGAACTAATGAAAACACAAAAAATTAGATGTCTGAGGACTTTGTAAAGCAAGCAAAAATTTAAGACAAAGGAATTTACATTAGCAGCCAGAGCTGCCTAGTGACAAGCAAGGGTTTAGGCAAGAAAGACATGCTTAATCTTCCTATAAGTTCTGAGTGAATACCTAATAATATAAAACTAATAACACAAAAGGATAGGCCTATTCCGTCAGGTATTTAAGCATAGTGAATTGCTTATATAAAACTCCTCTCACAACCCCATCACCTATATCAAAAGAGAGGCATGATAGGTAGCCAAACACCCAACAATGAGAAGCAAGGCCCAATGAAATAATAAGGTACAGTCATTTCCTTTTTTACCATTAGGGAGCACTAAATACAAAAGGCATATAAATTAACCATTAACCAAAAAAAAAAACCAACTACTTAACAAGGTCTTTTGAAGACCTCCACAAACACAATTTTTTAATGAAAAGATGTAGGGTTTTTTTTAAATCAACTCTGCACCAATATCTGGTGGAAATTTTTACTGGATGAGGTTGACAGCAATCAACCATAACCCTATAGTTTTTTTACAATCACCATATGCAAACCAAAAATGAGTGACCAATAAATAAACTTTCATTTTTGAGTCACTTATTCAACATTACCGATACCTTAACCATTGGGTCCATTTTCTTTTAGTCTAACGTCATAAAAAATTGTGTGTAAATTATTTCAAAAGGAAACAAATAAAATGGGTTAGGTTTTGTACTGATAATGATGATAATAAATTAGATATTTAGCAAACATTTAGCAACTAAGATGACTAGTCAACCAATAACTGCCAACTACAAATAGCCAGCTGAATAGGCTGACTGTGCCAACTACTGACTAGTCGGTACATCTCTATTCATTATACGAGTAAATTTGATGACTTAACTGAACAATAAGCCTTACTTGTGTAACAGGGTCATCTTCAGACAATGTAAGGAAAGATGGAAGAATATAAGAGAATGCTGATCTGGAATGATTAACTTTGTAACATTTTCGACTGAACCATCCATCTTCAGCCTTGGGGGAATAATAATAATAATCAGAAATTCTTAATACAGTAGCTAAGCCAGTTCCAATTGAAAATGATGTGACAATGCACAAATTAAAAATACATACTTCACTTATAATTATTATTATCATTATTTTCTAATTCGCATTTCATTTAGGTAAAAAAATAAAACATGAAGGTAAAGACAGAGCTAGAGTTGTCCTTACTTGGTAAACTAACTCCCACAAAGAGCCATCTTTAGCTCCAAGAAATATTCTGCCATCTTTGGTTCCTCTGATTGTTAAAATGTAAGCCCCATCAGTTGAAACAGAAAACAAAGGCTCTGGCAAAAGGTGCATGCAAGGGGCAGACTCATCTGTAAACATTTTGAATTACATATTAGAATATATAAAAAAGCATAATACTAACTTTGTAAGTAATGTCTTAATTTTTAGGTCTACTCAGATGTAACAAAGATTGTCTAGAAAAATAGTAACAACACGCTAATAAACTCTTTTACTGTATCACAGTGTCATTTTCAAACATTAATACACTGAACCCTCACTAATTCGATATCATCAGGACTCTGGGTCAATCAAATTACTGAAATATCAAGTTACCATGAAATATCTAATTCACCACAGATACAATATTTTTGTCCACATTTCACCACTTAATTCACTAGATTTCATGATCTTTACTATGCACACATTTTGATGTTTGACAAAGGAAATTGTATATATAAACTAGTGTAAATATAGTATGTACAGTAGGCCAGGTTGAAATTTTATACTGAAAAGGTATAGTCATCTGGGGTGAAAAAAAACATAAGGTATGTTGGGGTGAAAACAAACAGGCCCCTTAAAATAATTTTTAATATAAAGAAAATTTAAGAAATTTTTTTCAGGTAGCCCACTATATCCTTCAAAAGTGTTGGTAAAATGATGTCTTTATGTTTGTTCATTTCCAAGAAATGAGCACCAGAAAAAAAAAGTATCAAAAATATGTAAAGAAAACTTTTTTGCATTTATTTTTTATTTGCTTGGCAATGAATTATTTTTCACTGTAGAATATTTATACTTACGTTGAAAAGTGTGAAGATGTGTATCTTGTAATGCATGAGGAGAAATAAAACAGTCTGTGGCACAAGCCTTGTGAAGCTATGTTTTTTTTAACCCCATGCAGTTGAAGCCTCTTTGGGGTTGAAAAGAACCTATGTTTTATGTAGTAGTATGGGCACAAAGTGGGTGTGTGCAGGAATGTCGAAAATGCAATTGCAAATGTTCAATGTTGCAAATGGGTTATGCAACAAAGTGGGTAGGGGATATGCAACATCAATGTTGCAATGCTATACAACACCACTGTTGCAAAGGGGAGGGTTATGCAACAAATCAACGCTGCAAAGGAAGAGGGAGTTAAAAAACATGTTTTATGTATTAGTATGGGCGCAAAATGGGAGAGTGCAGGAATGTTGAAATGCAATTGCAAATGTTGTTCAATGTTGCAAAGGGGTTATGCAACAAAGTTTATTATATCTGTAATTCCATTGACACCAATATTGTATGTTTTGAGGACCATATACCAGAGTTAATGCTATATTTTTTTTCACCCCAAGCATGGTTCATTTTCACCCCTTTCCATGGGGTGAAATTTTTTTTTTTTTTTTAAATTTTACCCATTAAATATTTTGCAGGAAAAAAAATTCTATTGCCATGTTATTATGACACCTGGCCTTTATAATGTGAACATACAGGTTTGTGTCCATCCCTAATAATAAAGTCTGTAGGCCTAAGTTAAGGCAAATTGTTTTTTTTCATCCCAGATGACTATACATAATGTGAGGGGTTTAAATGGAACACAGGAACCCCCTCATAAATTATTTTCACTGTTTAAAGCCTACTACACCTAGCACAATTTTTCACTTTTTGACCTATATTGAAGAATATTCCATTTATACAAGACTTACTCTACATTCAAGTTTTTTGATGACAAATCTTTATTAACGTATAATATTATACAGGGTGTACATAAAGTCAGGATCTATTTTTGTGAAGCACTTGGAAATTATATGGAATTCAATCATAAAATGATAAAGTGGTAACATTTATTAAATAATTAAGAGTAGGATTCGACGTGACACCCATCAGTATCCCTGCACAGCTCAAATCGTTCCGCAGCATTTCTAAACACATTCTGGAGCATTTGCGGGGTTATGTTATCTGCAGCAGTTCGTATACGTAAGTTTTCAAGACTCGTAATCTTCGTCTGATAGACGTGCGATTTGATAAAGCCCCATGCAAAGAAATCTAAAGGGGTTAAATCTGGTGATCTCGCTGGCCAAGGTCTGTTGCTTCCGCGTCCGACCCAGCGATTTGGAAAACGTCCATTTAGATAATCCTGAACAATTTTGGCATAGTGACAAGGAGCACCATCATGTTGATAGATGACGGGGATAGGATTGTTAGTACCGTCGTCTATCAACATGATGGTGCTACTTGTCACTATGCCAAAATTGTTCAGGATTATCTAAATGGATGTTTTCCAAATCGCTGGATCAGACGCGGAAGCAACAGACCTTGGCCAGTGAGATCACCAGATTTAACCCCTTTAGATTTCTTTGCATGGGGCTTTATCAAATCGCACGTCTATCAGACAAAGATTACGAGTCTTGAAAACTTACATACATGTATACGAACTGCTGCAGATAACATAACCCCGCAAATGCTCCAGAATGTGTTTAGAAATGCTGCAGAATGATTTGAGCTGTGCAGGGATACTGATGGGCGTCACGTCGAATCCTACTCTTAATTATTTAATAAATGTTACCACTATCATTTTATGATTGAATTCCATATAATTTCCAAGTGCTTCACAAAAATAGATCCTGACTTTATGTACACCCTGTATTTAATAATGTACAGTATTAGGAAAATTAATTACGTACAACAATATATTCAGAAGAAAAAATGAGGCATAATAAATTTTCTAAAATTCAATTAACTTTTTCATTGTTCCTTATCACATCAAAAGGGAAGAAATTTTCATCATTAGGAAATTTTATTTCATATGTTTCTAATTCATTCCATTGTGCCTCCCATTCAAACTTGGGCAGTTTTCACCTTGATTTTAATGAGTAAGATAAATTTTTGATGGTTGTCATATCCTATTCTTTCCTGACATGCCTTTGTTACTAGGTTCACTGCCCTTTCCACACTTTGACTGTGGCATGGAAAAGAAGCTATCTCCAGTGGCTTACATTGAGCCTGTAATAGCTCATCATCGCTAAAATTGTTTAGCAGCAGTGGAGGAGTAATGATCTCTTTTTGCCAATTGATCATCTCTGTGTAGTCAGTAGATTGGAAATTGAGGGTTCGAGGCAACTCAAAGTTTCTGGTACCTGAAAATCCTGTTCTTGAAAAGATGATTTTCTGAATAGCTTCCTCCCTAATTTCTAGTCTCTTGTCAGTTACCATTGATATGAGTATATTTTCTGGGTGGGCAAAAGTAGGCATTATTCTTTAATACTGGTTCTACGATTGATCTATTTTGTTCATCTAAATTTCAAAGCAAGCACATTAAATGCCAAAAGGGTCATTCCATATGAAGTCACCTGAAAAAATTATCATTTGTAATTCTATCAAACTTATGCACAGATCCCAACTTTTAAGTCAGTATTACTTATAGTTTTTGAGATACAACAATTTGAAATTGTGTTATTTTTCCTTATTTTTTGGCATTGTTGGCAAAATCACATGAATGTCCAAATTTAGGCAACCATATCTTTTTTGTTTATCCCTTCACAAGGCTGATATGTAGTGTATATATGGTGAACAGTAGTCATAGAATCCATATTTGATGTCAAATCAAACCTATCTCTTATAGTTTGCTACATACAAGGCTTCAAAAATAAAAAAGCTTAAAAATTCACTAATGGTTACCTTTTCACTGGTACTGATAAAAATCTATCCATACTTAAGAGCTGAAATTAATTTTACAGTTTGTCATAGTGCATTTGTAGTTAGAAATGCTTTCAAAAGTTCTCTATTATCTATAGAATTGGAAACAATAACTATTAAAAAAAAATGAAAAATTTCATTTTTGCAAAAAGGAGTCTATATTCATGCCATTATTACCCCATCAGGACAGTTAGCCATCATTTTCATATTTTTACCATATGTTCATATACATTTAGGCAAACTACAGTCAAAGTTTGGTTTTGGTGGTCAGCTTCCTTCAATATTTAAGCTGCATCAGCCAGAGGGTGTCATATGACCCTCACTGCAGCGAGCCTGGGGGTTGTCAAATGATTTTTGATCAGATCTGAGTCAGGATTTCAAGCTGATGTCCTGAAAAATGGATGGAACTTCTTGGTCCAGCACTTTGTGAGCTGTTGCCATGAGGGTGTCCTCAAATTTCTCATATATATGGCTTGGTGAGAGCCCCATATATATGATAACCCCATTAACCCCCCCTTTCCCCCATCTTTGGCACACAGTGGGTTAACATGATCATTGTTTAACAAACCGTAAACATGTTTGAGTTTGTTCAAGAAATATTAGTATTGCGCAATATTACATACAGGGAATATGATGACCTTATCTTGTCTGAACTTGTACATATCTTATGCAATCCCTGCTACTATATATAAGCTGTCCCAATCTCATGAATTCTCATATTTACAGAAATGGAGTTGGAGGCTGCACAAAGCTGTTCTATTGGACAGAAATTACATGATGTATGTCATAAAAGGACTTACTGAGAAAAACTTGGTATATTCATATTGGATCAGTTAACCAGTGAGGATAAAGCGCTGCTGTCATGGAGATGTGATATATTGTTGGCAAACAGTGATAGTGTGTGTTTTCATCATGAGAAAATGTTTTTGTTTCATTACGAAAATCTTCAACGCTATTGTGCAAACCCAAGAAAAGTTCACAGAAAGAAAATCACAAGCAAGTTTCATATATATTACATTATTATTGAATGTTGTATTTTACATTGTTCTAACATTCGTATCTAATACCAGTAAGTTTATATTCATTTATAACATTTATAGTTTCATATCTTATAGTGAGTGAGTTTTGAGAAAAATTTGATTTAGAATTGTATTTTATGATTATCAGAATCCCTACACACTGTAGACAGTGACACTGCCAGGATGATTAATATAAAACCAGGACAAAATCTGTGCCCAGAGTGCAGCAAGTGTCCCACACAATAAAAACAACAATGCCTACAGCCTCTACTGGATGATGGAGCAGGAACTGAACACAAGTGCTAGTGTCCTGGACTGTTCTTCTCTAAAATTTGAGAGTGACAAGGACAAAGTTCTTACACCACTGTGACCATTGGCACTGGTGATGATGATGCAGATCTCAGATCAAAATGTTGCCAAATGGCAAACTTGCCAGCCTGGCAAATATGTAGCATGTGTTTATGACGGAAACTGGTATGTGGGTAATATAAAAGATCATTCTGATGAACATTCTGATGTTTTAGTCACTTTCCTGAAAAGATCACACAAAAGTGTTTTGTCTTGGCCAGCAATATCAAGAACAGATGAATGCTGGGTGCCATTCCAACATGTTATCTGTGTAGTAAGTTCACCAACTGTCCAGGGAAGAGGTGCACATCATTATATCCTAAACCCAAGTGACCTTAACAAAATTCAAACACAATTTCCTACATTTCTTTAGAGTGCTTTAAGTATGAGATGAATGTTGAGTAATCAAGTAATTCATTTGTAGGAACTTCACTTTTAACACATGTTTAAGCAGTACATACCGTATTTTTCGGTGTATAAGACGCACCTTTGTATAAGACGCACCTTTGTATAAGACGCACCTTTGTATAAGACGCACCTTTGTATAAGACGCACCTTTGTATAAGACGCACCTTTGTATAAGACGCACCTTTGTATAAGACGCACCTTTGTATAAGACGCACCTTTGTATAAGACGCACCTTTGTATAAGACGCACCTTTGTATAAGACGCACCTTTGTATAAGACGCCCCTATTTTCAAGGCCCTTTTTCAGGAAAAAAATTATGACCAACTGCCTAGTTGTCAGAAAATGTCCGTAATTTTCTACCAGCAAGGCTGACTTTTGTTAAAGCCCTCCATCAAAAGTATGGTGATACGTTTTCTTTCACCCATACTCATTATAAGAAAATAGTATTAAATATACGGGAGACTATACTATATGTTATGAAACAAAAGTAAATCATTATGCAATACGTACTGTTTTTCTTGTTAGTGGGTTGGGAAGAGTAGAAACTTAGTGTAAAATTGGCCAAACCAATACACAGTCAGGTGGGACTAAGAGATGATAAATTTGTAAAAATCCATCAGTTCTTCTAGCCCATATAAAGGTAATATTATGACCTTCGGTGTATAGGACGCAGGGTGATTTTGAGACCCCTTTTTTTGAAAAAAAAAAAGGGTCTTATACACCAAAAAATAAGGTATTTACTAAATTGAGGACATGGTGAATTTAACAAATTGAATATTTAAGTTGGAATTTTGATTTCAGAAATATTTTTCAGTTTCAGGTCCCTTATTAAATGACAGAAGGATATAAAGTTGTATCTGTAATTCTCAAATGCTTCAGATGACCATTTTTCATGATATATGTATGTGTAATGCTGAAATATATTCATGTTACTCGTGATATTTTTACTTTGCATTTTTGTGTAAATTATGGCAATTTTGAAAAAAAAATTAAATTGAAGGAAGCTGACCACCAAAACCAAACTGTGACTGTAGTTTGCCTAAATGTATATGAACATATGGTAAAAATATGAAAGTGATGGCTAACTGTCCTGATGGGGTAATAATGGCATGAATATAGGCTTCTTTTTGCAAAAATAAAATTTTCCAATTTTTTTATTATTTATTGTTTCCAATTCTATAGATAATAGAGAGCTTTTGAAAGCATTTCTGACTACAAATACATTATGACAAACTAAAATTAATTTCAGCTCTCAAGTATGGATAGTTTTTTATCAATACCAGTGAAAAGAAGGTAACCATTTGTGAATTTTTAAGCTTTCTTTGATTTTTGAAGCCTTGTAGATGGCAAACTATAAGAGATAGGTTTGATTTGACATCAAATATGGATTCTATGACTACTGTTTACCATATATACCACATATCAGTCTTGTGAAGGGATTTGCCAACGATGCCAAAAAATAAGGGAAAAAAAGCATAATTTCAAATTGCTGTATCTCAAAAATTATAAGTAATATTGACCTAAAATTTGGGATTTGTGCATAAGTTGGATAGAATTACTCATAATTTTTTCAGAATTTTCTGAGAGGGTGACCTGGGAAGTTGTTCAAAATTTGGGTGATTTCATATGGAATTGACCAAAAGTTATATGCACCATCAGTTGCATTAGGATGAGATTTCATCCAAAACCACCCTGAAGCATAGAACTGCATAATAATCTTGACTATATCTTGAAGGTTTTTATTGGGATTTGGCATTGAGATATATAATCGAAGGACCCTGTTGGCTACAGTTAGCCAGTGAGCATGGTGAAGGGTACCTGGGGATCGAATGGACAGATCTTGAGAAGTGTCTCCAGTTTGCACTGCCAGACACACATCATAGATATATCTCTGATCACTGCTTAGCTCTTTCACAACATTTGCTAGAATTTCTTTAATGTTTCCCTTTACGCAAGAAAATTTGATTACCTCCAATTTTGTTAAATCTGTCTTCAGTTTATTCCCAATTGAACCCACAAGGGTATTTGGACCTGTTGTTTTACCATCAATGGCTTTGTAGATGTGCATAAAAGGCAACTCATTCAAATGCAAGCGACATACCAACCACTGCACTGGTCTGTTAAGATGAATTTCAACCAGTTTTATGGCTCCACCAATTTTTCCTGTATTTACGGGAGTACCATCACACAGTAAAGCTTTGATAGTATCTGTGCTGTTCGAGTCTGTAATAATAGTTATCAACTCTTCTACTATGCAGTGAGCAGTTCCATTATCTGGTGTGACATGGTCTACATAGATGCTTCCAGGTTCTTTCACAATAACATAGTGTTCTTCATTTATCTTTCCATTTTTAGTTAATGTGTTATCTTTCCTTCCATCAAATCCAAGGCACTCCATCTTCAGATTTTTGGATTTAGACCTAAAAGTATTTGTTTCACCCATGCGATTTCTTTCTCTTTCTAATTTCTTTCTGTCAAGCATGTTGGTGTGGTTAAGGATCCCCATATCTTTTAATGCTGCATTGACTATTGCAGCTGCAGTTCTACACCTTACATGATAATGATCTGCTGTTAATACTAAGTTTTTATAGGAGTGCCTGTTCTAAATATTCTCAGTCAATTCTAAATCAGCCTCATAATCTACATCCTGACTCTCTGAATCTTTCCATGTCTTCTTCGGTATTTTCTATAAATTCCAATGGTAAAACATTGGTGGCTTCAGTCATTTCTTCTTGTGCTTTTAGTTGACAGTTTTGTCTTCTTGGGCTCTTGCTAAAGATCTCTTCTTTGTTGAACTAGCTATGTGATCAATTGGTCCTAAGTGATTTTTTTCTTCGTTTTTGACCCACAAAAGACTCCCATTCTGCCATTGGTATTTTATCCTTACACCTGCAAGATTTCCTATCAATTCCCTTATCATAGCATTCACAAGATATATCAAACATTTCATCATACTGAGCTACTTTTAAGGTA
Organism: Bathynomus jamesi; assembly: GCA_023014485.1. Classification (NCBI taxonomy): domain Eukaryota; kingdom Metazoa; phylum Arthropoda; class Malacostraca; order Isopoda; family Cirolanidae; genus Bathynomus; species Bathynomus jamesi. The sequence goes on along the minus strand of JAJOZX010001092.1, from coordinate 128,981 downwards.
AAACTTTCATTTCTTCAATGTAACAGCACCTTGTTCAATTTTGAGGCTTCTTCTATTAGTCGACTGACTTTAAGATAGATACCTTTGGTGTTAATTGTAGGAAAAGAAAATTTCATCCAAATGTCTTCAATATCTTTTACAACAACCCTGTAACAATCATTAGCAGTTGCTGATCCTTTTGATTTAGCTTCTTCACGATGGCGCACAAAAAGGTAGTGTCTCACAACATCTGCTTTTGAAGGAGTCATGGCTGCTGAGAATTCTGCAGGATATCCAAGGGCTGCATTTGAGGACTTGCTTCTAAGAGTAATCATAGTTTATATTCAGAAGTAAAATCAAATTATATGTAATTTATAATAATTCATATTATAATTAAGGCAAATGCAAATTATTTCTATTTATCTGAAACAAAAATATCAAGCATTAAACAAACAACTTATCATGTAACATAACATTAAGCATATGCAAATATGAAGGTAAAAAAGGGAGGAGGGGCAAGTGATAGGGGTAGTAGGGTAGCACATGCTTGATTTTTTTTAAATATTTTGTTAAAGTGATAAAACAAAACCTCACATTGTGTACTTTTTAAGAAATAAAAAAATTTCCCAGTTTCAACCCGGCCTAAATTGTACAGTCTAGTATAGTGTAAATGTTGTGTATATATACTAAAGTATATATATCAAGTACAGGTAGCCCTCGATTTATGCCGGGGTTAGGTTCTTGGGGGGACAGGCGCAAATGGAATCAGCGCAAATGGAACCCTTTATATAATGGAGTCAATGGGAAATCACAGGGTTAGGTTCCAGGCACCAAAAATGTTACCTAACCTTTTCAATACTGGAGTATTTAAAGCTCAGAAATAAACTTTTTTAATTAAAAAAGTGTTTTATTTTTAACCTACATAAATATAATAAATAAAAAATAAATTAATACATAAAACAATTAAATTTTGTACACTTACCTTCACATGTTTGGAGCCCACACATGGTCTTATAAGCACCACTGTCAGGCCCCTGCATTGATGTTTTTTGACAGTGGTGTAATGCAGAAGTTTTAGTTGGCTTTTGAAGGTCCTGGTTGAGGATCTTCTGTTGAAGGCCCTGGTTGAGAAGGTTGCCTTTTTTTGAAGAAAGAATCAAGTGTTGATTGCCTAGATTTCTTCCTCCTTTCTTTAACAGTTTCAAAATAAGGGCTCAGGCTTGATATGACACTCCTTTTAACTGTGGCACTCCTCTCCCAGTCATGATCAATGTTACAGAGCTCATTAGTGAGGGACTCTACACTTGCAAGAATCTGTTGTAGATCACTGGTCTTCATAATTTTTAGAGGAGGGTCTTCTTCTTTCTCTTCCTCCTGCTGTTGGCTACGTTCTGCAGCTAACTCTTCAAGGTCTTCATTTGAAAGTCTCTCTGCATGACTTTCCAAGAGCTCAGTTACATCTTCAACTGTAACTTCTTCTAACCCTGCCAATGTCTTCTACAACATTCTGTTGTGGCTCGAATCCTCTGAAGTCATTCATGAAATCTGGGAGAAGTTTATGCCACACTCCATTTAGACAATTGACAGTCACTTCTTGCCAGGCTGTGTTAATGTGATTGATGCCCTTTAAGACATCAAACGACCGCCAATATTCTTTGATGGTAATGTTGGACATGTCTAAAGCTTTTACCATTTCTCTAAGTGTTTGTAGTGGGTAATAAGCTTTAAAGGTGGCTATTACTCCCTGGTCCATGGGTTGCAAAACTGATGTTGTATTAGGGGGCATGTAGACAACATTAACTTTAAATACAGTACAGTACTAGCTGTACAGCACTTATACAGTATATATATATATATTTTTTTTTTTTTTTAAAGTTCGGGAAGAACCGATTCGCCTCTATTTAAAAGGGCATATCTCAGCGGAAAAACAAAGAAAAAGTGAGAGGAAAGACAGAGGAAAAAGAAAGGGTGGAGGGGACAGTCGAAGTGGAAAAAGACCAAGGATGAGAAAGACTGCAGGGTCGAGCCCCATCATCCTTGGGTGCTAGGGCCGGGAGGGCGCACGTGAAACCTCCAGGAACAAGCACGTACAAACGAGCACAAAGAGCACTCAAGAGCACGAGCTTAGAACCCCCTTGCGGGGATATATATATATATATTGTATATAATTTATATATACAGTAGTTACATATTTTTACCATTTTTGACAATTAAATTTTTAATTTATAAAAAAATTGCAAAAATAAATATTTATGGCCTTGTGAATAGTGACTGGTGCTATTGCGAATCGGCGCAAATCAGACCAGCGCAAAACGAGGGCTACCTGTATATACAGTATATGCATAGTATATGTAAATATAAGCATTTATAACTAGATGGGCTCACTTCACTCACCCATCTAGGGCCCTCATTTGCCATGTAATGTTATTGCTGATTAATAGTTAACAAACAGTTAACTAATGTGGAATTTCCTCCACATATAAAAACCTTACAAAATTTAAATTATTTTTGCTGCATGCAACGAAAATGTGAAAGAATTTCCATCCCCAACCTCAATTCCTATTGTCTTTAATGTTACTGCAGCTGAATTTATAACTAATACGCAACTTTCTCCAAATATAAACCCTTTAAAATATTTTAATTATTTTCGCTGCTAGCAGCAAAAATGCGAAAGAATTTCCACCTGCACCCAATCTCCAATGAGATAATGGCAAATCTGTTACTGTCTGCTGGAATTTCGTATTCCTGGTACAGGAGCAGAGAACAAGGTGACTCAAAAAGTTCCACTTTTGATTCATCAGTAAAAACAACTTTTTGCCAGTCATACCTTACAAAAAACTTAAATTATTTTTGCTGCATGCAGCAAAAATGCAAGAATTTCCATCCCCAACCTCAATTCCTGTTGTCTTTAATGCTACTGCAGCATAAGGCAACTCTGCTATTTAGTTTTTACCTGTAAAGTGTGTAAATGCCTGACAAGAATAAGGGAAATAGAAATTCAATCATGTATATTTATGGATGATATAATGCTGGCATCAAGTAACTAACTTAGGAGTTATAGAAAAAGCAATTAGTAATTGTAGATCAATAGAAATACTAACAAAATTTACATTTAATAATAAAAAAGAAAAATTAGCAGTAATGACATAAATGTCGTGAGAAGGAAGAAAAGTACCTGAAATGAGAACAATTAAAGTGAAAATGGGAATTATAGAACAAGTGCAAGAATACAAGTATTTGGGACAATGGTTCAATAGCAGAGGTGATCACCAAACACATATAGAAAAGAAGAAAAGCAAGATAAATTTCATGATAGCAGATCTAGATATATGAAGATCCAGCTACAGTGGGCCATTGGTCAATGAAAGTGAAAATAAAATTGTATGAACCCATAAGAGTACCTACAATATTTTATGGAATGGAAACATGGACAAGAACAAGGACAATGGATATTGAAGAAGTGGAACAAATGCAGGGAAGAATTCTAAGGGAAATAACAGGAATGAAATGTAGTACCCCATATTGGGGATTATTAGCTGAATTAGGAGTATGGCCAGTCAAAGAAAAAATTGGATACAAGAAGATAATGCTAATGAACAATATATTAAACTCAAATGAGGTTAGATTAATTAAAATGGTAACCAAAGATCAGTTGAAAAATCCATACCCAGGATGTTGGGCAGAGGAAAGGGTAGAAATGTGTAAATTATATAAAGTAACATTAGAGGACTTGAAAATGATTAAAAAAAATTGAATTAAAGAAAAGTGTAAGACAAAAAATGAATGAATATTTACAGGAAGAACTAATAAAAAGGAAAACTAAAATTAAAAAAAAATAAGATTCATTGATGAATTTAAAAGAAAATCATATATTGAAAATATGAAAGAAAAGGATATGATGATTACAATGGAAATCCAGGTTAAGATTTGGTAGAACACATCCACCAAACTCAATACTGATATTTACACAGTGAGATAGAGCGGAAAAAACAAGAATATTCTATACTAATTTTGGCAGAAATTCCTATTTATCAAGATATTTACTTTTGAAATTATTAAATTTTAGTGCCATTATTCACTCGTCAAACCATCTCATATCATGCATATGTAGTCATGTTATTATCATTAGCCAATCAGTGGCTGCCCCCATTGTCACATGACACCCGCGCGCATGTCTGGCACTGAAATTTGAATTCAACAGTTGCTTTAGAATGGCTGTGTCTGATGGATGCTTTAAGTCTGAGTGGAACATTATTAAAGAAATTCTGAGGGACAACAGCGCTGCTGTTGCTATATTTCAAGCTCACAGGATACTCAAGACGTCTCCTCAGTGTGGTAATGAACTTAATTAATACAAGTGCACTGATAATATTTCCAACTAGGCCTAGGTTATGTTAAGTCAACTGTATGTCCTTGACAATTGGTTAGGTTAAGTTGTGTTATTTTCGTTAGGTTAGGTTACTTTTGCCATGAATATTAGTGACGAAAATAGGTTTTTCTTGTGTATTTCATGCTGTTTCAATTGATTCTGGCCTTTTTAGCCCACAATTTCCTTCTTCAAAGCCATGGGAAGGGGGGGAGGGGATCTCCATAATGGCGCATTTATGCCAAAAATGAAGGTCAGATTCAATTGAAACAGCATGAAAGACACCAGAAAAACTTATTTTCATTACTAGTTTGGATGGATGTGTTCTACCGAATCTTTACCAAAATCTGATTAAATAGGGTTGAAGTGAAAGAAAACTATAAAGGAAAATATAAGGACATGAAGTGTGAATTATGCAGGAGAAAGAATATGACAGAACACTTGTTTCATTGTGAAAAACTAAAACATAGTGGGGGAGATGATGGGAGTAGAGAATATAAAAAACCAGAAAGTATAAAAAATTATATTGTAAAAATAATGGAAATTAGAAGAAGACTCTGTGACAGTAAATGTTTAAGTACATAATAGGAGATACAGTGTAGAGGCTCTGCACTGAAAATGTGTGCTGATCCGCAGGATCAAGTGAGCAATTTCAGGAACCTGGAACTTAGGCTTAGAAATTTGTAAAACTTGGCACACAAATTAAAGATACTCTCCTTAATATACAGTATAAATTTCCAAAATGTATTTGCTTCTAAAGGTAATTATTAAAAATTAGTAAAGAAATTAACAAATTAATGTCATAATCGTATTAATAACACAGGCCTGCAAAATTGAGGGTCCTAAAAACTTTTTTGAAATTGTATGCTGGTTTTATAGGAATTTGGGGTGCTAAATCCAAAAACAGCCTAAGATTTGCACCATCACGTATAGTTTTTTCACAATTTGCTATGACGTTTTTATGTTGTAATATGTTACTGAATAAAATAAGTAGTGAAGAATTACCACATGAAACCTATTTCCTGACCATTTCTGAATATATTTATTTTAAAAAACTATAAAACTTGGATACTTACATCTTTACTTAGTGGAATGGCTTAGTAGTCCCATTTTCTTTTGCCAGTGAAGCTGCGCCTGTTGCATTTCCTTTTGTGCGCTGCTTCCGGATTTTCACGATGCAGCATCCAGCAATAATCCCCCATCATATTAACGTTCCACCGGCCTTGGTATCTCTTTTCCATCTCCTTAATGTCTTGATGGAAACATTCTCCCTGTTCCTCACTTAATGCACCTAGATTTTCTGGGAAAAAGTCCAAGTGTGCATTCAAGAAATGAATTTTGATACTCATTGAGCATCCCAAAGCTTTGAATTTCTCCAGCATGTTTTCAACAATGAGTGCATATTCAGGGTCCTTATTATTCCCAAGGAACTTAGTAACCACACTTTTGAAGGAATTCCAAGCCTCTTTTTCTACTTCAGTCATTGTAGACAAGAAGTTTATCTGACAGCAGTCTTCTAATGTCTGGGCCTACAAAAATACCTTCTCTTAATTTTGCTTCTGATAGGTTAGGGAACTTCTTGCAGAGGTACTTAAAGCATTCTCCACTTTTTTCTAATGCCTTAACAAACTGTTTCATAAGGCCTAGTTTTATATGAAGAGGTGGTAGAAGTACTTTCTTTGGGTCAACAAGATTTTTACGCAAAATATTCTTGCTTCCAGGTTCTAGAGATCATCTTTGTGGCCAGTGTTTTTGCTCCCAGTGTTGACTCTGCTTTGCTATCCCATTCACAAAGGAAACATGGGAACTTAGTATATCCTCCCTGTTGCCCCAGAAGCATGCACAATACGTTAAGGTCTCCACAAATCATCCAGTGATGATCATAATATTTTATCTTTGTAAGAACCAATTCCAAATTCTCATAACTTTCTTGGAGATGTACCGAGTGACCAACAGGTACAGAGGCATACTTGTTCCCATTGTGCAAAAGAACAGCTTTTAGACTTCTTTTAGAAGTCGATGAAAAGTCTCCATTCATCCGCTTTGTACTCAATGCCAAATGTCTGTACCAAACCATCAATATCACTACAGTAAACTAAATTGCCCTCAGGTGAAAAGTAGTGAATAAACTCCTTTTCTCTTCTTCTATACAAATATATCGATGTTCCTGCTGATAATAAATTTCTTCCTTTTAATCTGGAGCCTAAGAGTTCAGCAGATTCCTTGGATAATCCCAAATCTCTCACTAAATCATTTAGTTCAGATTGAGTGAACAACTGGGGGTCTTGACTTCCTATATCACACTGAAATTCTTCATGATCAGTATCTGAACCAGAATTACTAGGCAAATCTTCCAATGTTTCTGGTGGAAGCGGAACTGGAACTTCTGGCCCATGAGGAACAGGTCGAAAAACTGATGGAAGATTTGGATAGAATATGGCTTTCTTATTTTTTGAGTTATAGCCTTTAACATCACAAGAGCAAAAATAGCAGTCATCACAGTGATTTTTTGGCTCCCTCCATACCATTGGTAGTGATGTTAAAAAATGGTTTTTTTTATGTCCATGTTGTTTTTTTGTTTTTTGTTTTTTTATTGTTTTTTTCTGTTTTTCTTAATAATTAATATAGATATTGCCAATTTAATTATAAGGTATACTTTTGCAATGATATATAATTATAAAAATAAATAATAAAATAGGCCATATGGTACCAGTATAGAATGTCCTTTTCAGCCTATTTACAGAAAAAAACTGGCCGCCTTCTTGCACTGAAAGTCTTGTATCTTGAGATCCATTAAACTTGCGAGAACACTAGCTGGGAGCTGACTGCCCATTGTCCAACTTTTCCAGGACTCTCCCATCCATGCCTCGGATTTTGAATCTCCCACTTAACTATCCTTTAGACCCGCGATGACATTTTCCCCCCCCAAGACCATCCATATATATATACACACACATACACCCATATACATATATACCAATATATACATAAATACTTATATACACATATTTATCCCCGCAAGGGGGTTCTAAGCTAGTGCTCTTTGTGCTCGTTTGTACGTGTTTGTTCCTGGAGGTTTCACGTGCGCCCTCCTGGCCCTAGCACCCAAGGATGATGGGGCTCGACCCTGCAGTCCTTGGTCTTTTTCCACTTCGACTGTCCCCTCCACCCTTTCTTTTTCCTCTGTCTTTCCTCTCACTTTTACTTTGTTTTTCCGCCGAGATATGCCCTTTTAAATAGAGGCGAATCAGTTCTTCCCGAACAAAAAAAAAAAAAAAATAAAAAAAAAAAAAAATACACATTTATATCTTTTATATACCCCATACACACGCATACATCCAGAATTCCAGATACATACGCAAGCATACTCACATATATACCTACACAAACTCATACACCTCTATTTCGCCCTTTCATTACCTCCGAGATCATTTAGCACATACAGTAATATCCATACAGCCAAAAGAAACCGATTAAGCACAGACAGAGCAGCAAAGCTAGTATTTATATCCCAAAATGCAAAATTCCAAGAAAGTGAAGTAAAACATGGTGCTACATTGGCTTCGTCAACATCCAAATCTGCAATAAGTACCAGTACCTGTGATATTGAAACTATATGCTCTAATCAATCTAGTGATAATGATTCTTCAATGGAAATAGAATCAGATAATGAAAGTTAAACAGCATTAGGTTGACACAAAGGTTAAAGAAAGAGATGAATATTCTTATTTTTTATTTTTCTATTTTATATTATATTATATAATTATATATATATAATATATATATATATATATATGCACTAGAATCACAAAATAACACGTGACCTTATTAATAAGCAAACAACCACAAGGAAAAGGAAACACAAAGTCCGAGCGCTTTCGTGATATATCACGAAAGCGCTCGGACTTTGTGTTTCCTTTTCCTTGTGGTTTTGCTTATATATATATATATATATATATATACATATATATACATATATATACATATATATACAATATATAATATTATATATATATAATACATATATATATACATACATATATAACATATATATATATATATACATACATATATACATATATATATATACATACATATATACATATATATATATACATATATATATACATACATACATATATATATACATACATATAATATATATATACATACATATATATATATACATATACATATATATATACATACATATACATATATATATACATTACACATATATATATATATATACATACATATATATATATATACACATATATATATACAATATATATATATACATATATACATACATATATATACATATATATACATATAATATATATACATATTATAATATAATATAATATATATATACATATATATATATATACATTACATATATAATATACATACATATATATATATATATATATAATATACATATATAATATACATACATATATATATATATACATATAAATATATAATATATATAATAATATATATACATTAGGGTGCATCAAAATCACCAATGACAAAGTTTCACTTTGTCCCTAAGTTAGAAATGTTCCAATGGTTAAGAAAACCTACTATGTGAATTATTTTTGGATTTGAATGCCATTTATGGGGTCCA
>JAJOZX010001092.1:0-110000 GCA_023014485.1 Bathynomus jamesi | reverse complement strand
TCAATCCACCTACCTATTTCCCCACCGATACCCAGCGCGCGCACTTTCGCCATTAGCCGGCGGTGAGGTACCTTATCAAAGGCTTTCTGAAAGTCGAGATAAAGTATATCAATCACCCTACTCTTATCGTACTCACTCAACATGACGTGGAAAAACTCGAGCAAGTTGGTGAGACACGACCTATGCCGTCTAAACCCATGTTGGGAGTCCCCAAGCAGCTTGTAGGAATCCAAATGGTCAACGATTCTATCAGCTATTATCCTTTCTAATAATTTACCTACAACTGAAGTGAGACTAATAGGACGATAGTTCCCTGGACTTTCGTGATCCCCTTTCTTAAAATAGGGGTCACGTTGGCCTCCCTCCAGTCACCAGGCACCTGGCCCATCACCAACGATTTGTTGAAGACTGTAGCCAGGTGGGGAGCCACCTGGTCGCGCACTTCTCGCAAAACACTGGGGAGAAACTGGTCTGGCCCAGGAGCCTTAAACGCGCTCAGTTTGTCTATTCTATGAGCAACGACTGTCGCGGTACATCTAACACTATCCAGGCCAGCACCTTCGTGCCTCACAGCTGGCTCGGGGATGACGCGGGTATCCTCCCTGGTGAACACTCCCGCAAAGTACTCATTAAGCACATTAGCGATGTCCGCGTCGGAGGTCCGCAGAACGCCGCTTCCGTCCTTTAAAGGACCTATCATGCTTCTAATGGGCTTTCTACTATTAACATAACTGAAGAACTCCTTAGGGTTCCCCTTGCAGAGGCTTGCCACCCATAGTTCTTCGTTACGTTTCACTAGCCTAACCTTCGCCTTCACTTCCCTACACAGGCGGACATACGCTTCAGTGTTCTCGTGGGAACGATTGGCCTTCGCCCTCCTATATGCTACTTTCCTATTTCGGATAGCCGAAGCGATGCCACGATTGAACCACTTAGGCTGCGTTGAAGCAGGGTTGACTGGTTTTGAGGGTATGGCAGCAGACTGCAGCACCATAAACTCATCCCGGAATGCACTCCACACTACCTCAACATCGCCGCCAACCTCTAACCCCATCTCTGCTACGCTATCCCTGAGGCTAACAAAGTTCGCCTGCTGGAGATCGAGCTTACTGCCTCTCGAGTTACTACGCTTCACCCGAGGGACGCACACACGGAACCTAATAAGACCGTGATCACTCCCGCCCAACGATTCGTCAACAGTGAGGCCAGTGATGAGGTTGTCTTCGGTCGTGAATACTAAGTCTAGAACGCTTTCGCCTCGTGTAGGCTCGTTGACCCACTGATTGAGGAAGTTCTCATCAGCAAAGTCAACTAGCCTCCTCCCTTCAGCATTGGCAGTCCTGTTTTCCCACTTTATGCCGCGACAGTTGAAGTCTCCTAAAACTACACACACCCTATCCCCTAGCAGGCTACTGAGTTCGGTGTACAGGGCTGTATCGTCCTCGAGGAGGAGATGCGGAGGTCTGTACACCAAGATTAACCTATAGTTCGTCCCTCCCACGTTCAGATCGATGCCAAGCAGCTCCCGTTCCAACCGGAACTGGCAGTCAACCGGACTCAACGTGTCTCTGACGTATATTAATACCCCACCCCCCTCCCCACGGGTGCGGTCTTTGCGAAACATTCTATACCCGGGAATTTCGAACTCCCCAACGTAGTCCCTACAATCAGTATGAATCCAGGACTCGGTGATAGCAACGATATCCTGGTATTCTGATGCTAAGAGCGCCCGTAGCTCACAAAACTTGTTCCTAATTGACCTAGCATTAAAAAGCATTGCACGGAGGGAGCCTTCCCTATTCTGACCGCCCCCTAGCACGACCCATTTCCCGAACAGCCAGGGCTGTCGGGAGTTAAAGAGCCCCTCACTAACGAGGGGGCAACTTCCGCAGGAGACTGAGCCCCCTCCAACGTGGGAGAGGGAGAGGGACCTCAAAAGGCCTTGCAGCCCATACCGAGGAGGTACCAATGGCAACGGGTGCCAGGGAAAATTCTCTACACACTCAAATAGTGTGCAAGATTTGGTCTAACCTTTTCTTGAATTGATCCACAGAGGAACTGTTCACAACTTCTGAAGGTAACCTGTTCCACGTGTCACAGATCTTATACGTAAAGTAATTCCCACACACACTAGTCCTAAACCGTTTCAAATCCAACTTCCAGCCATTGTTGCAAGTTGGGTTATCATTTAAACTAAACATACTTCTAAAATCAACATCGTTGAACCCACGTAAGAGCTTGAAAACTTCGATCAGTTGACTGTGCAGCCTCCGAGTTTCCAGCAAAAACAAGTTCAGGGCGCGTAACTGTCGATTGTAGCCCATATGCTTAATGGAAGGGATTAACTTTGTGGCCCTCGCCTGCACTCGCTCCAGCCTCTCAATATCTTTCCTGAGGGTGGGCAACCAGAACTGCACTGCATACTCCAGGTGTGGCCGAACCAGGGAATTGTACAGAGAGAGCACAATCTCCTTGTTCCAAAACTGAAATTGCCTCCTGATATAACCTAACAGCTTCTGGGCTTTCTTTTCCACCTCTACGCACTGTTTGGTAAACTTAAGGTCGCTGCTAATTAGCACACCCAAGTCCTTTTCCAAATCAGTCTCCTCGATATTACTCCCCAACATCGAGTAGTCCAACTTGGGATTGGCATAGCCAATGTGCATCACTTTGCATTTACCCAAGTTAAATGGCATTTGCCATTTTTTGGACCACTCTCCTATCCTACATAGGTCCGCATGCAGTTGCTCGATCGCTTCAGGCGTCCCAACATTGGCCCCAAGCTTGGTGTCATCAGCGAATTTGGCGATCCAACTGACGATGCCACCATCTATATCATTTATGTAAATGATAAACAACAGCGGCCCCAAAATGGAACCCTGAGGAACCCCACAAGTGACCGAGGCCCAACCCGAGCTGGCCCCTTTAATTACAACCCTCTGCTGCCTATTCTTCAACCAGTTTTCAATCCACCTACCTACTTCCCCGCCGATACCCAGCGCGCGCACTTTCGCTATTAGCTGGCAGTGAGGTACCTTATCAAAGGCTTTCTGAAAGTCGAGATAAAGTATATCAATCACCCTATTCTTATCATACTCACTCAACATGAGGTGGAAAAACTAGCAAGTTGGTGAGACACAACCTATGCCGTCTAAACCCATGTTGGGAGTCCCCAAGCAGCTTGTAGGAATCGAAATGGTCAACGATCCTATCCGCTATTATCCCCTCTAATAATTTACCTACAACTGAAGTGAGACTAATGGGACGATAGTTCCCTGGACTTTCGTGATCCCCTTTCTTAAAGATAGGGGGGTCACATTGGCTTCCCTCCAGTCACCAGGCACCTGGCCCATCTCCAACAATTTGTTGAAGACTGTAGCCAGGTGGGGAGCCACCTGGTCGCGCACCTCCCACAACACTGGGGAGAAACTGGTCTGGCCCAGGAGCCTTAAACGCGCTCAGTTTGTCTATTCTATCGGCAACGACTGTCGCAGTACATCGAACACTATCCAGGCCAGCACCTTCGTGCCTCATGCCTGGCTCAGGGATGATGCGGGTGTCCTCCCTGGTGAACACTCCCACAAAGTACTCATTAAGCACATTGGCGATGTCCGCATCGGAGGTCTGCTGAACGCCACTTTAACAGACCTATCATGCTTCTAATGGGCTTTCTACTATTAACATAACTGAAGAACTCCTTAGGGTTCATCTTGCAGAGGCTTGCCACCTGTAGTTCTTTGTTACGTTTCGCTAGCCTAACCTTCGCCTTCACTTCCCTACACAGGCAGACATACGCTTCAGTGTTCTCATGGAAACAATTGGCCTTCACCCTCCTATACGCTACTGTCCTATTTCGGATAGCCGAAGCGATGTCACAATTGAACCACTTAGGCTGTGTTGAAGCAGAGGTGACCAGTTTTGAGGGTATGGCAGCAGACTGCAGCATCATAAATTCGTCCCGGAATGCACTCCACACTCCCTCAACATCGCGCCGGACTCTAACCCCATCTCACCTACACTATCTCGGAGGCTAACAAAGTCCACCCGCCTTTTAAATGAAAGTTTTACACTTCCTGCAGATTTGTAAAATAATTTTGTTGAAGAAATTGGAAGAGAATCTTTGTTCCCTAGCAACGCTGCTCTATTGTCATGGAAATGGACAATTTATTTTGTACAGAAAAATACTTTTTATGCCAATATTAATATCTGATGAAAAGATGAAAAAGCACAAATTTTCAAGGCCATTAATTGCTTTACTGTTTAATTTCCCAACAGTCAAATTTTTTTCTATATATAATTAAAATTGAAATATCAAACAAAATTTTATGAAATTTTCCAGACAAATAAAACAGGGGTTCTTTAATCTACAATATAAATTTCAAAACTGTAGTTGCCAGCTTAAAGACATAATTCAATGTAGAACACAAAACAAATTTTAGACATATTCTTTTGATTAATGTAAGTGAGGAATTATAAAGGCCAAAATTGAAATATATATTATTTAAGTGTTTTTAATAGGGGTGCACTGATTAATCGGTATCGGCAAGCTTGGCATAGGTAGCATCGACTGGGGCGAATTGGGTCACCAAATGGGAAATTATTTTTTTGCTGACGCGACATTGTTAAAACTATAATTAAAATTGTTTAGTTTTACCACTAAATCACAAAACTTTAACCTTTTGTCTCTCTTTTTTTAAATCCAGCATTTGCTCTATTTGCTATAATGTTATAAAATAGGGTACTATATTTTTGTTGTAAATAACCAACTATATTTTTGTTGTAAATAACCAAATAATATTAAGAAAACAATACTAATATTCAATCTTAAATGTATAAATTTAAAAACAAATTTGAAATAATTTTGAATGATTCAAGCTGATCAAGCAATTATAAATAATGCTAAGCTTAAGAAAACCAGTTTAATAACACTTTCAATTTGTTATTCAAATTATTATCCAAAATGGCAAAAAAAAATACTTCAAAAAGAACTACCTGGCCTACCATAAAAGGCTCAACAGACAATATCACAATCACGTAGATACTTGCTTTTACTATACACAACCACAACTAACCAAGGAAATAATTTGCCATCCTTTATATAGGTACTATTTTCTCCCAAATTCGGAGTATTCCAGAATGTTCTGGAATTGTCTAGAATATTTTAAGACATTCTAGAAAGTTCCATAAGGTTCTGAAATATTCTAGAATTCTATAAAAAGCTGTAAAACAATCTAAAACTCTCTTAAAACTAAGAAAAAAGAAAATTCTCGAATATTCTCAGTGAATAATATTTTGGAGTATCAATAAAAAACTCTTATTAAAAAACAAGCTCACATTCCTAATTAAGTAATAAGTTTTTATTATAGTAAATAAAAGTAAATATAATAAATAATATAATATTAATTAATATACATTACATTGGGTTATACTTAACTTTTCTAAATTGATGCTGATTAATCGGTATCGGCAAATTGGTATCGGCCGATTAATCAGTATCAGTACATTGGTATCGGCCGATTAATCAGTATCAGTACATTGGTATCGGCCGATTAATCGGTATCAGCAAAATTGAGGTATCAGTGCATCACTAGTTTTTAATGGTCTTCAATTTGATATATAATAAAGTTTGCCGCAGAGACAATTTTATTTTAAATTTGAAATTATCACTTCAGAAACGGTTAACTTTTTGTTCCTGCAAACTTTTGTTCTTTAATTACTAAAAGAACAATATCTATTGGAGCTTTAGAAAGGAAATTTCAACCATATATAGAAGAATGTATACTCTAAAAAATAATATGAAACAAAGTTGTAAATTAAATATTTCTTATTTTATACAAATTTTAAGTTTCTCTACGATTAAATCTTTATATTGCCGACTTTCAGGGGATTCTAATGGTATATAATTGTTAACTGCAACCTTTATAGTTAATATTTTATTACTATTTGAACCCAAAAGAATTTTTAAAAATTATGCAATAAGCCTATCACAACAAAATTGCATCGATGTTAAATCATTGAACCCTCAAATAAAATCTATGAGATATGAACTTGAAAATTTTTACAAGTTATGAAGTTGGAAATTCTCTACATAACAGTATAAATAGAAACTTGCAATTTTAAGAATATAAACATTTTATGACCACTTGTCTCTTGAAATTATTCGTTTGAAAATTCCATCATTTTTAGAATATTTCAAATTTAAAATAGTGCATCTGATACAACTTTTGAAGAGCTTTATACTCATAGATATAAAGGTGAGGTGACTTTTTTAACAGACTGCCTATGAACATTTTTCAAAAATTTCAGTTTTTCATAGGTGCTTACTTAAATTTAAATAACTCAATAACTATAAAATGCACATCCATGAAATAAGTATATATCTTTCAAAAGAGTAATAATTTTACTATTATTTTTGTTCTATACATTTTTTTACCGAGTTTGATATTTAGTGTGTAAATTCATTTTTTTTACGTTCCATACTACTTCACAAAAACATAATCAAATCTGACGAGTTTATAAATGAATGATGATAAAAACTCACTCTAATAGACAGTTTATTTCCACAACAGTTTCGATGCCCACTGGCATCCTCTTCGGGTGGATATCCACCCAAAGAGGATGCCAGTGGGCATCAAAACTGTTGTGGAAATAAACTCTGTCTATTAGAGTGAGTTTTTATCATCATATTTTGACCTTCACATAGAAAAAAGAAGTTTTTTGCATTTATAAATGAATATTTTTTATTTTAAGCACCACCATTTTATAGGGATCACTATGACCTTTCAAATGATACCCTATTTGTCTATATATTTATCACAGGTATTTGTTTACATGCAATAATTAGAGAAAAAAGGAAAAAGGCAGGGTGACCTTCAAAAAGAAAAGTCAAACTGCGAATAGCCAAGATATAACAAATGACTTTCTACAAAGTAGAGGAGCATACAAAAAATCTGTTCTGAAAACATTGAGATTTTTTTATATACATTCTTTGGTGATGATATTTTTTGCACTTTGATGGGGTGCCCTGAGTAGGTACAGTATATGAATGAATTGTGCCAAAATGATAATGAATCAAAAGAACATTCCTCTCTCTATATTCTTGCCAAATTTCACCATGATAGATTGAAAATTCATGGTTTTAGAAATTATCACTAATACCAATAATAATATTAGTAATATCAATTTTTGAAGATAATATTACCTTATATTTATAATACAATATTTTGACTATTACTTTTGCTCCTACAGGAAATATTTTTGGAGATGTACTGACCTATGGTCAATATTTGTTCGAATAAGCCCATTTGGACATATTCACTACAATCCTACAGGGATAATAAAGGTTGAAAATTTCATGAAAATCTAACCAGTAGTTAAGTCAGAAAGCGTGACAGAAAAATGGAAGAATAATAAAAAAAAAATTTAATAGATGGAACGATTACAATAAGAATTTCCTATGGAAATTCTTAATAAATTCTGTTTCAACAAACAGATACCATGGCACTGTCATAGCTCATGGCAGGGGATGCAGAGTGAATATGATCATACAGAAATGGTCAAGATGTGGCAACACATGGATAATTTCAAGCAATTTTTTTTTTTACCAATTCAATATTTTTCCCCAAAATCATGAAATTTTCTCACCAATTCTATCCATCGGAAAAAGTATAGAATTATTGCGAAATATCAAATTAGTGAGGGTTCAGTGTATATCAGTTTATACTTTATGAAGTATTAGATACCATTCAAAATCATACAAAAGCACTTATAATTGATATTTTATATAAAAAGAGAAATATAATTTGTTACATCAATCATCACATAGTATTAGTCCAGGCAATCTAGAGCAAAAATAGCTTCAACCTGGGCAAAATTGCTTCAGAAGCTTTCTAAACTGTTTCCAGCTCAGGAACCATTGCAGAATAACATATCCAAAATCCGACAAAATTGGACCCCGGGAACACCCCCAAAAATGAAATTCAAAATGGCAGACTGGCAGTTTCCTACGAAATACAATAAATTTTAATTTCGCTTTGTAGAGAGAGTTATGACATTTTTCTTGATCAGTAAAATGTTTTAAAACACATTTTCGTTTCTAAATTAACCTATATGACACTAAAAATTGTATTAGGCGGCTAGTATTAAACTATGACATCACGTAATGTAAAAAAATATACTGTATGGAGTGTATGTGAGAATGGACATTGCTACATCTTTATAAACTTATATTATATACAACTCTTTAATTCCTACTACCCACTATCAAATCTGCGTATTTGTGCTTGTCATTTTCTTTAAAACTGTTATTATGTACTCCTTTTAAATACTGCAACACAG
The DNA here is from genome assembly GCA_023014485.1 of Bathynomus jamesi. NCBI lineage: Eukaryota > Metazoa > Arthropoda > Malacostraca > Isopoda > Cirolanidae > Bathynomus > Bathynomus jamesi. Next base: position 101,663 of record JAJOZX010001092.1, on the reverse strand, counting down.
TTTATTAATTTGTGTTTTCTGTTTCAGACTGACTCGGTGTGCGTCCACCTTCAAGAATGCAGACCCCTGAAGAATTGTGCATGATTTGTAAGGAGAAATTGGACAGCGGACAGGAAGTGGTTCACATCTCGCAAAAAGGAGCAGATGGTATAAATGCATCCAGCCGCAGCCGTGGAAGCGATGTTGTTGCAACAGCTGGAATAAGTGTTCACGTTGTATGTAGGAAAAGGTTTACGGATAAAAAGACCATTGAAATAAAGAAGCGACAGACCGCAGCCGAGGCAATACCAAGGAAAAGTGCTCATTTTCATGAATACGCATTTTCCAGTGCTACTCACTGTTTGTTTTGTGATACCTTTGTGGACTTTTTTTCCAAACACAAACCAAAATCAGAGCATGTCAAAATAAGAACTACAGAGTTCTCCAAAACCATAAAAAGGTGCTGTGAAAGCCGCTGCGATGAATGGTCATTTAATGTAAAAGGCCGTCTGGAGTATTATCTTCGTGATCTTCCTGCTGCAGATTGTGTCTACCATCACACCTGCAGCGTAAATTTTCGAAGTGGAAAAAATATTCCTCGCGCATACTCCTCCGACAATCATGATTCGAAGAAAGGGAGACCAACTAATGAAGAGCAACACCAAGCATTCCTTCAGACCTGTGCTTACCTGGAAGAGAATGATGATGAACAACTGTTGATTGGAGACCTAATTTGCAAAATGGAGGAATATCTTCAAGGAAGTCAGAGCTCTGTCTACGAACGCAGGCACATGAAGAGAAAGCTTTTAGAACGTTACGGAGACAAGATCATAATATCAGGTGAAAGTGGGAAGGCAGATGTAGTAACACTACGAGAGACAGCTAATGAAATTCTTATAGATTATCACAAAAAGTCGAAAAAATGTGATATAGATATAGAGCTACAGAAGATTTACCTAGTAGAAGCTGCTGCAAAAATAATCAGAAGTGATATCAAGTCTGTCGACTCACCTAGAAAAGATGTGTATCCATCTCCAAATGACATCACTGCAGAAAGTGCTCTTGATTACATTCCCAACAGTCTGAAATTGCTATTATCAAAAGCATTTGTGGGACAGGATGCTTCAAGAAAAATAGGTGCAATTGGGCAGAGCATTATGCAAGCAACCCGTCCTAGAGGATTACTATGTCCACTACAGATCAGTTTGTCGGTTCAGCTACACCACAACTTTAGGTCAAGGTACCTTATTGACGTTCTCCATCAGCTGGGTTACTGTTCGTCGTATGCAGAAGTAACAAGATTCGAAAGAAACGCGGCACTGGCAAGTGGGTCTGGCTCTTTTACTGTTGATGAAAACACTGCAGTCCTTCTAGCAGCAGATAACGTCGATCATGATGTCTGCACTTTGGATGGGAAGAATACCTTTCATGGAATGGGTATGATTGCCGCAATAACTCCGAAGATCAAGATCCACCCTTCTATTCACAGGCGTAATGTTGGTGACAATGACATTAAGAAGATTGCAACCGTTGACATTAGGGAATATAGACACGCGAGAAGCATGTTGAGGGACATCTCATTCCGCGAACTTCCAGTACCCACTGCCACCATAAATCGACTTAGTCTTCTCTGGCAGATATCTTCAGCAGAAAGATCAGGTCCAAGTTGGTCCGGAACAATGCAGGCAATTCACAGTGGATCAAGTGTCTCACATCCAGGTGTGGCGTCGATCACGTTCCTTCCCATCATAGATATGTCACTAACTGACATGACCTGCATATTTTCGACATTACTATATTTGAGCAAGATAGCACACGATCAAAAAGTCCCATGCATTATTACCTTTGATCAGCCTTTGTTCTGGAAAGCTTCCCAAATCATCAATGAACAGAGAGACCTGCAGGACATTGTTTTAATGCTGGGATCATTTCACACTCTGATGAATCTTTTGGGAGCAGTCGGTACTCTTATGAATGGTTCAGGATTGTCTGAAGTACTTCAAGAAATATACGGACCAAATGCCGTGCAACACATGATGTCTGGAAAAGCTGTTTCAAGAGCGATACGTGGTCATATGATAGTAGATGCAGCTCTTAGTACCTTACTAGTCGCAGACATTTTCCCTCGTAATGAAGATGGAACTCCTCATGACCTCCATAAGGAAGCTTGTGACCTGCTCGACGATGTTATGACCGCCAAACAATCAGTTGAGGATGTGGAATCTTCAAATGCATTGTCTCAGATTGCTACCACTTTGGATGCGAAGAAAACTGACCTACAATCTACTTCGCAAACAAGTCAACTCTGGTTGGAATATCAGCGAATGATCAACATTGCACGTTCCTTGATAACAGCAGACAGAACCGGCTCGTGGGATTTGCACTTGCAAGCTATGCTGGAAACCATCCCCATAATTGCAGCAGCCAGACATCACAATTACCTGAAACCGATATACCTGTACCTGCAGAAAATGATGTTTGCCTTCTGAAAATCCAGCCGTTAACAAAATGTTCCAGGAAGGTAAGTTTGTGGTAAGAAGAAGCGACAGATTATGGGCCGGACTCGGCACAGACCTGGTGATAGAACAAGTACTAATGCATTCCCTGAAAAGCAGAGGCGGACTGACACGCAGAAGTGGATTTACAGACATCCAAAGGACAACGTGGCTCTTTTCTATGCCTCTGTGTTCCACTTATAACTTAGCAATGCAGGAATACACCAGAGTTTTGTTGGAAAGTAGTGAACAGCACAAGGAAATGAGGGGAAGTAGACAAATCAGGGACAGTAATGACATGAAGAAAGTACTTGAACATCTGGAATCCTTATCCCCATTCCATTCTACCTTGGGTCTCTGCAACATTGTAACAGGGCTAACTGCTGATCCTGGAGTTAACGTTCATCAATTGCATTCAATCGGTACGAACATTGTCGTAAAAATGATTGGGAAACAAGCCTTTACATTATTCTGCCAAAAGATCTGACAAAGTGAAAACACTAGGATCTGCTTCTGCCATTGTGATCACTGATGCTTCAGATATAGAAGTAGATCCTGTACTACTGTTTCAGAGAATGATGACTGTTGCCACTGGCGGAGACATGAATCTTGAAGATGTCATGTGTTACGAACTGTGTGCATATCCTCCTGCATTGTTCGAATCACGAAGTATCTTGAGGAAACCCGATAAGTCTCAGCTAGCTCATGCAATAATCAAATACACTGACACTTTACGCATGGAAGAAGTTCAAGAAATTCAGTGCACAGACCAGTACGTATTGGATGGTGGATCTCTACTACATCGTGTTTCCTGGCGTCAAGATGAAACATATGACAGCATCACCAACTCATATGCCGATTTCACTCTGAAAACATATGGAAAAGCAATCATTGTTTTTGATGGCTACAGCAGCTCTCCTACGATCAAGGACATGACCACAGAAGACGCAGCACCAAGACAAGCAGAAATGTGAATCTCAGTCCAAGCATGAAGTTTGTTGGCCAGAAGGAACACTTCTTGGCTAATGAAAACAAGCAAGCAAGCATTTATTTCCCTCGTAGGTGAGATGTTGAAGAAGCACGGGTGTACTGTTCACAACGCAGATGGGGATGCTGATGTGGACATCGTTCGTGCAGCAGTTTCCTCATCAGAAAATGCAACTACAACAGTAATAGGGGAAGACACCGACTTGCTGATTCTCCTTCTGTACCATGCCAAGGACAGTGGTTTCAAGTTGTACTATCGCAGCGATATAAGATGGGGACCATCTCCTAATCCTGTGTATGATATTCTCAGCATTCAATCATTGTTAGGCAATGACATCTGCAAGTATCTCCTGTTTGTGCATGCTTTCACGAGCTGTGATAGCACATCCAGAATTTTTTTGATCGGTAAAGCCAAAGCATTCGACACACTGATGAAGGTGGCTGAACTCCGTTCAGTTGCAAATACATTCTGTTCTGATTGTTGCCAACACTGACATTGAAGCCACTGGAAGAAAGGCAATGCTTCTGTTGTATGGCTGCAAAACACTTGAATCCACTAACGCACTACGTCATCGAATGTTAGTTGAAAAGGTAGCTACAGCTAAATCTTTTGTTACACCCGAACGTTTGCCACCTACCGATGCGTCCACAAAGTACCACAGCTTTCGCACATACTTTCAAATACTAATCTGGAAGTCTACAGAAGAGAAGATCGATGCAGAACAGTGGGGTTGGTATGTAAAGAATAATTCCTACTACCCTACAGCCTGCAACAAGCCACCAGCTCCAAATTATCTACTCAACATGATCCGCTGCTCCTGCAAGACAAAATGTGCTACTTCAAGATGTGGATGCAAGCGTAATGGAATGCCCTGTTCAGCCACTTGTGGCGAGTGCCAAATCAGTGGTTGCGATAACAACCCAAGTACCGGTAATCTATCCGATGATAGTGATGAAGAGGATTAATTTCTGTATGTTTGTGACCAGGTATCACTACTTCTGTAATGAACATAACTTAAAACTGGGAAAAAAATAATTGTTGTATTATTGATTATAAAAATCTGTAAAAAGCTATATAACATTATATTTGCGTAATAACTGGTTGTGTTGTATATTGTTGAATTATTTAAAACATTACAACTGAAAGAAAAAGCATCAAATGTATCTCTATAAATAAAAGCGTAAATTATATATTTTTTTTTTTCGTAGGAAACATCCAGGCCGCCATTTTGAATTTCATTTTTGGGGGTGTTCCTGGGGTCCAATTTTGTCGGATTTTGGATATGTTATTCGGCAATGGTTCCTGAGCTGGAAACAGTTTAGAAAGCTTCTGAAGCAATTTTGCCCAGGTCTAACTACAAATTGCCTGGACTATATTGAATTATGGGTTCTCTAAACCATGATGTCTACTTACTTTCTCCTGGATATGAAAAAGAGACTCCAAGAAGGACAATTTCTGTGGGGGTTGTAAGACAAAGCAAGTGTTCAATGTAAGGTTTAAACACTCCACTTTTGGGTGTCACCAAACCAACACTTAAAATTGTGTCATGAAGACCATCAAAATATGCAAGATCACTTCTGCAAAAAACAAATTTTATCTTTAAGTCATTACTACAAAGTAAATGTTAACAATAAATAAAATTTATGCTTTAATATAGACAATTTGCATATTTAAAATATACATACACTCAGACCTGCTAATTTAACACATTTGGGGCTCTACCCTTGTCAAAATACCCAAAGGGTTCAAATTATGGCAAAGTTCTGAAATTTGTTGGATATTAGGGTTTTTCCTGGCAACTTTAGTGGGTAATTCATTATGAAGAAAATGCAAATGAATTTTGGAAGCTTGGTGAAATAACAGGGCTATTTTGTTGAGCAAGGGCTTCACACACCTTGCCTTGAGGAAGCTCAATTGCAGCATCTCTAGACTAGATGCTTAAATATAATTTTTAGTAAATAAATACTCACGTACGAATGCATTATGTATGCTAAAAAGTAGCTAGATAAATGGGAAATTTACTTTTTTAGCAATAAATACAAATGATATTTGTTCAGTTAATCCACAAATAATTATATTACAATACAGCAATCCCTCAATATGTACAAAGGATGCAATGTATGAGAAATTTATGTTCATCAAGTTTTGTACATATCAAATACTATAATGTCAATGAGGATACATATAAATAAGCTACAATTTTGTGACTATTTCCCAAAAATTGTATCATAGAATCACAAATAAAATAAACCATAAGATATTACTATTGTACAACTGACAAATGCTCTGATTGGTTGCTAGTCCACAAGCTTATACACTTTACACTATATCTAATGCGCTTCTCATTCTGGTAATTTTTGAGATGAGAAGTACAATGGATAAAGCATGAAGCATGAAGCATATAACTAACAAACAGACATGCCTGGAGAAGAACACATTATTAAAAGAAGAATGTACATACTAAATATGGATCATAATTTAAAGAAGTCTCAATGCAGGAAGCTGGTTAAAATTAACCACAGTCTCATCTTTAAAACATATAGTGCTTATTTCAAAGGTAAAGAACCAGTAGCAGTTTAAATAAGACTGGAGGATGGTGGCTATGATATAGATATTATTTTCAATAATCAAGAGGAGGAAGATGTGAATCCCAAAAGTGATAACACTACTGTTCTTAGGTTAATATACTATGCATGTACATACATATACATACTGTACAGTACATACTTTAGTACGAGACTGTACAGCCTTAAATTTTATATAGGTTGGGGATGATTTAGTCTGTTTAAGAATGTATGTCACATTTTTGAAAAATTTTTAGTTTTCTTAAATTTTCAAGAATTAAAAAATTAATGTTTTGTGCATTAATGAATTTGTACATATCAGGGTCATACATATTGGAGGATTGCAGGTTTAACTTTTGTGGTTTTGATGATTCATTAGTGATTTCTCTGTATACCAATTTAACATTTGCAGATTAACCCACACCATTTATTTCCCCATATGTATTCTGCACCAAAAGACCAACCCATGCCCCACCCTGCAGGATGCTAATGCACTACACCCACAGCATCATACCCATGAGTGCAATTTTACTTGGGTTTTTACTCAAGTTTTTTGCCCTTAGCCATGGCCCCAAAGCATAAAGTTAGTGATGAAGGTAAATCCAGTGCAAAAAGGCAGAAAAAGATGATTTTCAGCCAGAAAATAGAATTACTAGACCATCAGGACCTTACCCTCTTTTCCTCATAGGCCTATAGTCTTAACATTCATGGCAGTTTTCAGGAATGTAACCCCCACAAATGTTAAGGATCTACTGTACTGTACTAGATCAAAATTACTGTGACCTAATTTATAGAGTGGACCTACAACTTTATGTGGTATCTGAACCATGGTTCACTTCATAATCTGGGTGTGAAGGATGGTCCCCCATCCAACTACTCTCTAGACCCAATATGATTGACAGGAAGTGGTTACAAAAAGTTTACTTACCCATCTTCATAAACCCAAACATATATATCACTGTCTATTGTCAGCCAAGCTCTCTTTATTTCTGGAAATAAGCCCATCATGCAGTTGCATTGCATGTCTAAAACTTCATTAAGGAAAAAATGCTATCAATGATCTAATGTAAAAATTAGTATTACTCAATTGTAACGACAGGTAGTAGTGGTTTGGGCTTGCAGTTTAAACAAACGTGCATAATTTTAATATCTTTCATTTGAAATGGGAGAATGGCTTTTCAATACCAAGTTACCAACTGCATAATCAATCATTATTTCCTTGAAAATGTGCCTAGTCTACATGCAAGACATGACCTTATTTTAAAATAATATTGGTATGGTACCTCACTTATGCCTATATGCTTAAATTACTAAAATAAAAATAAGACCATAACCCTATTCTTTAATAGTAATTAGTTATGTACTGGTACATAAATCCTCAAATATAGTGATGCAATGACCTTAAACTAAGTTACTAAGATACATCTGACACTGTGTGAACTACAGTCAGCCCTTGTTTTGCATTGGACCAGTTTGCACCTTTTCATTTTTAAGTCATCAATGATTTAGGGAACATTTTTGGTTTGCATTGTCTAATTAATGTCCCAAATTTGAGTCTTTTTATCTTCCCCTAAACTCCAAAAATTTCCCTCATGCATACAAAACTTCCAGAATATTCTGACGCACCTGGGTCAACTCAGCATTTCTCACTCACCGAGTATAAAAGAGCATCTGGGACAGCATTCACCCGGTATTTGCCCATCTCCTGTCCAATAAAGGACTCCCTTGTTACTCTCAGTTGGCTGCATTCTTTGTTAGAAAAAAGAAAAAGGCATCTAAGCAAACACTAGATTCATTCTTCTCACACAAGAAGACTTAAAGTTGTGATTCTTTGTCTTTCTATGATGTACATACAGTGTATTTTGTATACCTTTTTTATTCTACAAATTTTGTTTTATTTTTGAAATGTGTGATTTTGTTTATTTTTTGTTTTTGATAAAATGATTCATATGTACTATTGAGTTTCTATATCCAAAAATGCATCCTTAATTATTGCATTGTTTTCTATGGGAAAACTATTTTTGTTTTAGATCATGGTTTTCAGGAACACATCCTCAATGCAAATTGAGGGACAACTGTATACTGTAACGATTATTCTCAGCAGGCCCAACAATAACATAATGCACCACAGTTAAATATAACACATTTGTTAATCCCCTAACTTATGAACTTTTTTAATTATAAAAGGATACGTTGAAAATGATGGAGCAGATCTGCTGGTAGAGGGACTTTCCTTAATGTATGAAGATGTCGTAGAAGTCTACTGTCACCTCCACTTGGATAGTCATTTTCACTTAAACCACTTACACTTGCACCACCTGCCAAAGAGAAAACTTCAATTAGTTAAAATTTAACTAGCACTCACCTTTATAACACCAATAGCTATAAAGAATTTGCAATCATTTGCCATATTAAATAGGCCTAAATGATTTTCTATTAAAACAAATATTAAACATTATAATTAAACCTTTCACAAAACAATAAGCGAATTCATACCTTGAATGGGTAATTTGAGCATGTCAAGGAGTGAGGGGAAACAGGAGTCATAATTAACATGCTTATCAACAAGTCTTCCTGCTGCTTCTAGTTCCTGGATAGTTCCTACATCTACTGGACCTAATGCTGAATGTCCATTGGTTCCAGTTTTACTAAAGCTCAAAGTCGAACTTAGGGTATTTTGAAGCATTTTTTGTTCAGCCTAATTATGGCTGCCGTATGAAGAAGTCACTCTGTTATATTTCATAAAAATATTAATAATAGTTACCAGGCATGGGGTAATTGTAATTGATTATAATTAATTACACTTTTTCATGTAATTGCCAAGTAACTGTAACTGACTACCTAAAATGTAATTGCAATTAATTACATTAGGAAACCAAGATAATTAATATAATTACAGTCAATTACGGTACTTTCAATTACATGAATATTAAAGTTAATGGGTCATACTTATAGTTTAAACTACTCACTCATCATATCTCAGGAAGCTTTCTTTTGAAATAAAATGTTATTCTTTTTATTTGAAATAAAATGTTTCATTTATTTCAAATGTTCCAAACTAGTGGCAGTTTTTTGTCCTTATTATTTTGATAAAATAAATACTAGTTCTTTTGTCTTATATTAGTATTTTTTGAGTGCCTTATCTTTGGTTTCATTAGACCATATTACATACATATGTCTAATGTCCAATTGTCCATAGGAAGAACTGCTTGATGAAAAAAAAAAGTTCTGTACAATGTTAAAAAAAAAATCCATTTAGTTACCTAATTTTATCTAATTTTCATTCATGATGATGGCTAAAACTGAAAATGGAACTGAAATAGCTTGGTAGAAAAAACATGACAAATAAAATGCAGTAAAACATCTGGCAAGCTCGGGGATTAGGCCATTCCAGTTATCTGAGGGTACCATTAACCTAGGAAAAACCAATGGACAATAATAGTAAAACTCAAATTTTGGCTATACTGCACTGTACACCAATGTAAACTATATTGCAATCAACAAACACTATGCTAAGTATGTATGGGACAATTGAAACAAGTAAAATTTAGTCTTAAGTATTTTATTAAAAATGTTAAGGATGTTCTAGATTTTTCCAGATGGCATCAGAAAACTTCCCAGTTCCTAGATTAGTGATTTGTATTGGCCTAATATGAAATTTGCCAGTTTCTAAGGTTTTCCAGATAGTTGATTGACAGATAGTGCAAGTTTTACTGTACATAGTGTGTATTTATGAAAAAAAAATGCCACTCTTTGTACAAGTTTAGAAATTCTAGGTTATTTATTGTGGTGCAGTAATTAGCTATTATCAATTACTAATATGCATGGTGACTACTACTTTAATGGAAAAGGCCTATTACACTACAAACCAAGGGGCCTCAATATACATAGTAATATGCAGAGCAAAATATCCTAATAAAATATTAAATGTAGAATATAATACAGTAATACCTATTTAAAAGTGCCTAAAACATGAATTATAGTGGCAATATCATTGGGATTAATTTAACTAGGCTTGAAAGTTTCACCTGCATAGGGCCTATCTATATGCAGTATATAAACAACAGTGTACACAGACTTTACACTTGAAAAAGTTTTAAATTAAATCATACGTTAATTTCTGACTTGGGATAGGGTTACACTGTTCCATGTAATAAGATCTCTCATTTGGCAAAGTTATTAGTGATGTACGGACTCCAAAATTTAACCCATCTCAATTCCATGAAAAACTGACAATACCAACGCTGATTCTTTACCTATATTTTAAAAAATCAATTTCCTTCCTAAATTTCACTAATCTAATGTGAAAACTTTTAATTTTCATATTTCAAATTTGTTTAAGTGCTTTTTCCTTAGCTCACACTCCATAATATATCATATAGTACCTACCTACCAGAATTTGTTACTTATATAGGGTACTGTAGTTAAAATCAGGGGTGTGGAGCCAGAAAAAAAACTTTTGGCTCCAGCTCTGGCTCCAGAGCCATCTTTTTTAAATGTTTGGCTCTGGCTCTGGCTCCAGCTCTGTCAAGTTATCAAAATCCAAATGTAGTTAGAGTGGTCATTGATCATACTCAACAACAGACAGATGAATACACTGTTGAATGATATTTGCAATAAAGGCTAAAAACACACTTTAAATTTGACCTTTTTAATACATAAATCCAAAAAGAAATTATATTAATCAAAATTTGATAAAAAAAAAACAATTCTGAAAACTGAAGGGAGGCTTATCAAATGATATTAGCTACATTAAAAGTTAAAACTTGAAACAAACAAATTCATACTTTAATTCTTTCATAAACTGATTTTTAAAATTCAAAATTATGTATAACAGTTTGTTCTTAAGAACAAGATTGCTTCAATCAAGTCCTCTTTCATTACTGCTCTCAAATCATATTTTATGATTTTAAGTGCTGAAAATAAACATTCCACACTAACTTGAGTAGAGGGTAATGCAAGAACAAGTTGTGCGACATCTCGTATAATTTCAGGGTACTTAACTATTTGCATCTTGTACTGACATCTTTGACTGACTATTAAATTTTTTAACTTCACTAAGAGATTCCCATATGGCTAACTTGAATTTAGTCAAGGTACTAAGAGGACCACCATGTGGCACATCATTTTCAAATCCTGATCGAGAACATTTTTCTTTTGCACCATGTTGTTTGTCAATGATTTTTTCAAAGTCAAATTCATTATCAGAAGTGGTAGTAGAAGATGATGGAATGTTTTCATTTTCCTGTTCTGGACATTCTTGAGACTTTCTCATTCTAACTGCTATATCACATACAGCATTCATTGCTTTGCTTTGTTGTTCATCCATTAATAAACATCTGTACTTAGGATCAAGATAAACGCCAGCTAACATTACATCATTTTCCAGTAAATGATTTTCTCTCGCTTCCATGGAGGTCTTGATACCTTCAGCTATGGTACCCCCTGTCTTAGAAAGGCAGTAGATCAGAGACTTCCATTCCTTGAAAAACTGGCCATGAGTCAAGTCTTCGCCTTGAATTGTCTTTGTAGTGATATATGGTTGGTAAAGCAAACTTTTAAGTTTCTTCACTTGGTCCCACATTACTTCTGATACCATAGTGCAACTTCTGGATTCACCATGTCAATAAGTACAGGTTTTAGTTCTAATAAGCGCTCTATCATCATATATGTGCTACCCCACCTAGTAGCTTGATGGGTAATTCCAGGACAAATAGACAAATGAAAGTGCCAAATGTACACTCCTCCATCTCCAAAATTCATGAAACTTGGTGTGAGGGTTGGTTTTGGTCCAAATTACAAAAATCTGAATTTTTTTGAAAATTGGTCAAGTTGGTCAAATTTTATGGCTTGACCAAATTTTGGTCAAATGAAAAACCAACAATTTTCAAACGTAGGCCTAAATATCTCAGCTGCTAATTGTGGTAGCGTAATAAGTCTTAAATGATAAAACATGTAAAATTAACTGTAGTTTCTAAATATGTATCATTTTTTTAGGGTAACAAAAATAAAAATTATGATTTTTTGGAAAAAAATGTCAAATCTTTTTTTTTTTTTGCGATTTGGCAGCGAAGATATCATTTTTCGAAAAAAAGACCAAGAATAAAAAATGTTTATTTGATGTATGTACACCATAATAAGTAATAAAAAGTCAGCTTATAGTTTATTATAAGGCTCAAAACTGAGTTTGAAATTAAGTAATAATTTTTTTTTCAGACGACGAAGATTTATTACAGACTTGTTGGTCCAAAAAAAGACAATTTTCAAATCATATAAAAAATACATGTAGATAAACCAAAGGAGAAAAAATCTTTTAAAATATATGTACAATGTACATACATAACCTCTCTTATATTTAGGGACAGAATATATTGACAATAATGATGTTTAATTTATAAAGCACTTATCAGAGTATAAAATACTCTTCCTAATACTACACGTACACAAGTCTTTGAGAATGAATTAAGAGACAGTATTCTCATCCAGTGAATCCAAATTTTAGACACTAATAATATAATAATAAGAAAAAAGAATTTGAAAAGATTTTTATAACTATTAAGTAGATACACAAATCTTAGATAAAAACTTTAGAAATATTATATAGACAATCTTAAATAGTATACATTCGATAGAATTTATTTTATCTTCTTTGAAAAGTTATTTAATTCTTGAAGCGGAAAAATGTACAGGCATCCCCCGTTATACGATCGTTCGGTTTACAATTTTTCGCGTTAACGATTTTAAAAAAGTACCCCCATCTTTCGATTTACGATTGCCTTATTTCGCGTTAACGATCTCCAACTTGAAAGCATGTCTCAGAAAGGAACAAAACCGTGCCTACGTTGAGTCCAGCCCAAATGAGGAGGACGATGAGGACCCAGTCAGAATGCTTGATCTCAAAACCTTGAGAGAGATTCTGACTGGATTTGACACGTACATCGAGTTGGTGAAGGACAAGGACCCTAACTACGAACGTAGTGCTGCTGCTGTCAATCATATTGAAAAGGGTCTGAGCGTTTATCGGGAGATCTACCTGCAGAAAAGGAGGAACACCAAGCAAACTATGATCTCCCGATTTTTCAAGCCTGCAACAGCTGCCGAGGCAGGAGAGAAGTGCATCGTCAGCAAGTGCAGCAACAACTGCACGTCGGCAGCAGGCTAGATCTCCAACTCCAACATCTTCGGGGATGGATTCTCCTGCAACTTCAGAAACTCCTCCATCTCCGAGGGACTCTCCCAAAGTCATCGATCCTCCTCCATCGCCCATCGATCCTCCTCCATCACTGACCGATGCGGGAGCTGGCCCTCCTCCCCCATCACCACCACCCGGTGGCGATGAGTAGGCATCGTTACCTCAAACTGATGAATCGTTGACGACTTGGACCGGATTTGAATACGATTAGGTGAGTGTTCATGTATAAATTTTCTTTTATTAAACACAATTTCTTACTTTCAGACACTTTTTGTACATAACAGTAAAATATATAGCAAAATAATAGTGGAATCTGCAAATTTTGGGGGTCTTCCAGAATGTTTGGAAACGTATCCCTATTTTTCCCATAAGGCCTTCAGTTCGATATACGATCGTTCGATATACGATGGGGTTTTTAGGGACGCATCCCAATCGTATAACGGGGGACACCTGTATTGTATTCTTGTTCCTCCTCGTAAACTTGCTTCAATACTCCCAAATATATTTTCTGTTGGAACGTGACAAACATCATGCCCAGGAAAAATGTATGAGGGACATACGTCCGAAGGATGGAGAAATTTTATCAGAAAATCATCATATTCACAGTCGAAGGACTGGACTAATCCGAGCCATAGCTTATTTTCATACATACAACCCACAAAAGAGCCTGTTTCAATTTCGCATTGAGAGACAGTATTATATTCTTGATCCAAAGCAGAAACTCTAATGAGCTCTCTTATTTCGACTGACTGTGCACTCTGAGAGTGGATCATAAACCTTCAACGAATTCTTGGAAATTGGGATGAAGCGATGTAATTGTTGAGTACCTTTGATAGAAGCAATAGGTTCACTCAGACATTTTTGCAAAGAAAGCTCTACATCTACAACTTCTGCCTCAGAGACGTAAAAAAAGTCAATAGTGGTTAGGAATTCTTGAGAGCAGAAATTGTAGAAGTCCTCAGCTGTTAAGATTTGATGGTCGAGAGGCCATCGTAAGCTTTCTCTGGTGACTGCTCTTTTTACCGTTCCACCAATACCGTCGCAAGCATTCTTCCCGTGGGATGTCCCGAAAAAATTCCACTCAGCATGAATTTTGAAGTCTTCGAAATGATGGCATAAATTTAGAAAATTTGTTTTATTCTTATACTGAGCCGCGCATCCATCTGTGAAATAATGAATTTTAGTTAGGTTTGAATTTTGTTGTTGGATGCACAGGATTAATTTTTTGAGAAAACTATGAACCAGAATTGTATCATGCCTGCGACAGTTTGAAACGAAGCAGTAACTTTTGCAAATTAGTTTTCCTGCATTGTTTTTGGAATAATAAACGAATGGGTGCACTGTACATTGCGAGTTCTCCCAATGAAACCCCTGGGCACAATCTTGTACGATGAATGAGAAGTTTTCCGCGAAATCGCCCACCAAAACACCTTCATTTTCGGGCAGAGTTTCTTTTAGATTTTTGAAGTAACTCGACTGACATTTATTTGTGAAGTGGTGTCTTGTCAGTTGTGCAATTTTTTTGGTGAGCGATTCCACGTATTCTTCTGGAGTTTCAGTGATATCTTTTAACATAGTGATCGACGGACACCCATTGTTTAGATTTTCTCTCTTCCATCGCCATGAAGTCCAAACTTTCCAAATAATATTTGATTCCGACCTCTCACGGGCATCTTTTGCATCGGTGCATCATACAATCTTCATTGTCCATGCCACAGATGGATAAAGACATTAATTTTTTATAATCTAAATCTCTAATGCCTAACGCTGATATTTGTAATTTCGGATTTTGGTGATGCGTACATACGCAGACACTGAGTTCTGCTTTGTCCCACAAGCACGCACCACGACGGTCGAAGATGAGCAAAGGTACTAAAGCCTATTTTGGGATTTTCATCATTTTTTGCATATTCAGCATATAAAACTCTTTCAAGTTACACAATACCAGTCTTTTTTGTTTTTTTATTTTTTCACCCTCTTCATTTATTGCAAACTTATAATCTTTGATTCCCGGGCACATCCTACTATATTCGTCATTTTCATAAAACTCCTGAATGATTTTTTTTCATTTCAGCTGTGACAACCTTCCCTTTCGTCATGTTTGGAATGTTAGGAAGAATCCCAAACTGTTTTTGAAGATTGCGGCTCTTACGCACCATATACTTTGTTGCTCCAAAGAAGTCAGCAGTTTTTTCAATGGGATAGGGATACAATGATAGTATTTGTAGCCTAAGATTGCGATCGTTACTTGCTTGAAATTTCTCCTTTAATTCTTCCATAACCTTTTGATACCTGAAATAAAGTGTATTTGACATTAAGTTTAATTAGTATATTTTTAATTAAACTTTTCATAAAATATATGTATATGTATTATATTGTCCGATTATAAAAATGTAAACAGATAAAACTTAATTTAGTATATACTTCGATGACTGTATTAAATTTAATTTAAAATGTCAAATTTCAATAACTATGTCCGAAAAGTAGTCTTGCCTCTCTAAATCATCTTCCAAACAACTTTTCTTGGACGGACCAGCTTCAGAATAGTCAATAGGAGCCACATAAGCAGCTTCAAAACTTCGTTTAACCTTTTCCATTGTCGATCTGAATTTTGTAGAAGCCTTTATCTGTTTTTGTCCCGGCTTCAATCCAGCTGTAAAACAAATTCATAAATTTAGGTTACGTGAAATAATCAAATATCAAATATTTTGTATATATGTATTCAAGTGCTGATGCTAATATTTAAAAACAGAAAACTACGAATTTGGCATTAAGAAACAAATGTCCTGAACAGAGTCTCTATTGTTTTATTACCTGTTTTAATAGGGCTTTCATCAAATAAAGGTAAAATATTGTCGCTGAGCAAATCTTTATTGAATTGCCTGTCTTGAACGACAAATTCTTCCAATGGTGGTGGAATTGCTACTGCTTCGCTCCATACATCCGTTAAGTATGTCTGGCTCAGGTATTGGTGCAGGTTCTGGCTCTCTGGATGAACGTTGAACATGTTCTAATACAATTGGTGTCTTTTTAATTGTGACATAGCAATTGCTGCATAGTAATTGATTTTCTTCCAAAATTCCATAGCTTGCAGCTGCCATGGCAGAGTTTACTTTTTTGATGTTACAGAAAATTCTTCTCGAGTGTTTTTTCATAGGATCGCAACAAAATTTTGTTTTGAGGCATTTTAAGGGTTAGGTAAATTTACGTATACTAGAAAATTAGGTATATACTGAAAATCTGGAAAGAAAGCAAAAAATTGTTAAAATTTGGAGGGTTTTTTTTTTGTCATTTTTTTTTCATAATCGTCGATAAGCTGACTTTTTATTACTTATTATGGTGTACATACATCAAATAAACATTTTTTATTCCTGGTCTTTTTTTCGAAAAATGATATCTTCGTTGCAAAAAAAAAAAAAAAAAAACTTTTTTCAAAATGATACATATTTAGAAACTACAGTTAATTTTACCTATTTTATCATTTAAGACTTGCTACACTACCACAATTAGGAGCTGAGATATTTACGTTTGAAAATTATTGGTTTTTTTTCATTTGACCAAAATTTGGTCAAGCCATAAAATTTGACCAGCTTGACCAATTTTCAAAAAAATTCAGAAATTTGTAATTTGGACCTAAACCAACCCTCACACCAAGTTTCATGAATTTTGAAGAGGTTACCGTGTACTTCATTTGTCTATTTCTCGTAGAATTACCCTGATCTAAAATTGTTACTTTTCCAGCATGTCGTTTAATTATTTCTCGGATCTTTGGTTTTCTCGCAGCTACTGCAACCTGCCTCACTTTGCTTATAAGAATGGCTGCGTGTTTTTCCACTAAGCCATCATGAATGGCTAGCTGTAAAGTATGAACACCACAATGCATATGATGGACTCTTGAGAGGCTTGAAATTTCGTCCATGATATTATTTAAATCAAGTTCTGCTGCATCATCAGGTTCCAGTTCTGGGGTCTCAGCATTTGAATCAACTGTTTCTATATCATTTTCCTCATCTCTCTCTTGGTCTTCATTTAACTTCTCAATGGTCTTGATCATGTTGGAGGCATTATCAGTTACAATACACAATACATTCTCTTTTTCTATTTCATACTCTTGTAGAACATCTTTCACAAGCCCATGAAGGTACTCACTTGTATGTTGGGCTTGCGTATCCCATACTGCTAATGTATGGGTAATGGTTTTATTGTTGCCATCAACAAATCTAACATTGATTGCAAAGTAGTTTGTTCTTAAACGTGTGCAACTATCCACTTTTAAAAATACAAAACATCCTTGTAAATTATTTTTTAAAGCGCATTTTTCTTCATTTGCTTTTTCTATTACCAAACGTCGAATACTATTTCTATCTAAACCAACTTTGAATTTTTGAGCCATTCCTCCTAATAAACCAAGCATGGCTGGCTTACAAAAGACAGAGGTAAAGAATTCTTTACCACTAACTCAATAATGTGATTCTTGAACTGATCTGCTGTCATGGACACAGTGACTGTTTGACTAACAAAATATTTAGTAAGATTTGGTTGACTTACTTGACTAGAAGTACTGGCAGATTTAAGTATTTGCCTCTTTTCATTCTCTTCTATAATCTTGAACACTTCAGGATGGTTACGACTTATGTGATGCCTCAAATTGAATGCTCTTGTTGAAACATTGCTCTTGTTGGTTTTGCTTGAAGGTGTACTAATTTTTGCTCCACATGTCAAAATATTTCCACCAGCATCAGTCACTTCGCAAGTGCAAACATAGTATTTATCATCTTCAGTGGTAGTAAAATATTCGAATACAATAGACTTTTCTCTAGATCCTTTAAGTTTATTCATTATTAAGGGCTTAAAAAAATTTATTTATGTATAAATGATAAATGCTTATTGTTTAGTCTTAGTTTAGTTAATGATATATGATTTTGGAGCTATAATTAATAATTATTACAAATATTGATGTTTCTGAAAAAAATAAATATGCATTTTTAATAAAAACTATATATTAAGTTAGGTAAAGTACTAAAGTTGGGTTAGGTAAGATAAAGTTGCATTAGGTTTATTATGAATGGGCAAGGTAACTGGAGCCGGCGTTTTTTAATGACTCTGACTCCGGCTCCACCCAAAAACCACCACTCCACCAGCACCGGCTCCGACTCCGCACCCCTGGTTAAAATGATGTTAAAAAGTTTTCTTACTCAGTAAAATAATTTTATTTTAATTTCATAAACTGAATACCAATATTTAAAGTACCGTAATTGTTTTCCCTTATTTATGTTGAAGGTATTTTCTTTCTTCAACAATGTCAACAAGAATAAAATTTTTCATTAAAATTTAAAGTCCCTGGTGGCCAATTTGAATAAAAAAAATGGATACAGCATATAATTTGGGTTTATAAAATTATTAAAATACTGAAAATAAAGTCAATGTAAGATGGTTTAATATGTAAATTATAAAGTACAGCTTAATATAGAGTAGGAGGTTACAATAGCTTATAATACTTAGAGACTCTCAATTAACTGGCACCCAATCTAATGACATTTTTCATTTTACAAAAATAATGCACTAATTGGCAATTCATTGCTCATTGGAAAGCAGGCATGCTTCAAACAGGGAGATATTCGCAAGCTATTCCAAAAAGCAACTACGAAAGCTACCACTGAAATGAACAAAAATGTTCCATCCACTTCAAGAAATGAATAATCTTCACCCAGTGATTTTCCTCCTGAATTATAAATTATTGTTGTTCTACAATTTATGTTCTACCTTTTATTTCATACATTTTATTATTTTCTATAGTGTATTATATTTCATTACATTTATTACATACTGCATACAAATATTCTACCTGTTCATTAAAAGAGAAGTACATAAATACATTATTTTTATTAACCTCTCTAATGGAATATTCGCTCTAACAGCACCGCCTATTCCCCGAGGTTCCAGTTAATCGAGAGTCTACTGTATTTAGATATTAGCTAGTTTGAGAAAATGTAAATTTATGGGCAACTTAAAGTTTTCCCTTTTTCTTGAATGTAAAATATTTTTATATAATTACACTTTGAAATGAGTATAAATTATCATAAATAGTGTTTTTTGTCTGTTTAATTTTCTATAAATATAGATTTTGTTTTGTAATTAAACTTTGAAAACTTCAAAGAATCAGTGAAAGAATTGGCTAAATTTGGCCAATGCCAATGCCCAAAAAATGGCCAATTCTGCCAATGCAGATTAATCAGTACACCACTAAAAATTATATTAGAAAACTATAAAAGTAGATGAAAAAGTCAGTTCCTGTATACAATGAACTAAATGTTAGATAAACTGTCATGAAAGGATGTAAAGCAATAAAATTTCTTGAAGTAATGTTTCACAACAGCTAACAATGAAAGGACCACATAGATAGGCTCTAATCTAATAAGATTTCTAAGAATGTTGTAATAATGTTTGGCTAAATTTAAAGATATACTGTGGGGGTTGTGAAGTTTTTAACCCCCCCCCCCCAAATCAACCCCTACCTCCCAGGTCTCAGAAAAGAAGCTGAGACAAACAGTCAACCAGAGACCTCGTATGAAGTTTCTACGAGAGCTTAGGGAGTCAAGTAAGGAGGATGAACCAGCGATGTTTACCATGTAAGAAAGGGGCCACTGCCATCAGCACTAGCAGCAGAGAATCTCCTGGAATGCTTTGCTAAGGCCCTAGAGGAATTAGATGGGCACCAATTTTCCCAACCACTACCATTTGATATATCAGATGGGAGACCATTCGCAGAGTTTAGGAAGGAGTTTGAGGCTTATGCTGAGAATACAGTGGCATGAGGACACAACTACTGGAAAGCAGCATTGCAAGAGTGTCTTATGGGACAGATGAGGGGGGTTTTGATTTAGTTGACTAGCCAGGGATGCCATATGAAGTTGTCAGGAAAAGACTGTGGACTTACTACAGAGAACTCCATTCTACCATGATGAGAGACTGACAAGAGGCATGGCATTTACTAATGCTAAATTACAACTAAGTGAGACCTTATACCAGTATGCGACCAGGTTGGAAACTATGTGGATGACTGCAATGCTGGGAGTAGAAGTGGATAATTGCCAAGAACTGATTTCAAAATTTCTTAAACACTATTCCTGAGGCATTTTCCCAGGAAGTTAAAGTTGCCCTAGCCACAGCACAAATGGCACATGGAGCTAGGACTCAGTTGAACTGGCCAGCAGTGAGAGAATTGGCAGCTAGTGAGATGGAACCTCCAGTGAAACCTTTAACATTATCAAGACCTCCACCCATCCTTCAGGAGGCCTGGAACATAGGACTGTCTCCTTTGGTACCCCAACCACCACCAAGTGTCCAGAATACAAGGTCATCTAGTGATCAAGGCCAGCCCCAAAGGAACCTGAACCAACAAAATCATCAGTCTCACCCTCAGTTGTTGGCCCCACAGCAGGGTTGAGGGCAAGCCAGACTTCCAATCATCCCTGGGTGAGCTGTAATTACTGCAGAAGGGGGGGGATATCTGGAATGAGATTGCCATCAGTGTTTAGGATTGTGGTGTGGCAAGTGGGATCATTGGGTGCCACAATGCCCTTACCCACCTAATGGGTATGGTCATAACCAGCAATCACTCCAGCAGAGAAGGCCCAATTCAAGACCACCAAGTCCTACCATCTCAAGGGAACCAATTCCTGAGCTTAACCAGACTAGCCCACGAAGAAATGGGCCAATTCAAGAACTGAGGCCTTTAAACCAGTGAGCTCTGAGGCCAAAGGGAAACCCCAAGAGCTCCTAGCAGGACAAATATTACCCCTAACTAGCAACCCAATACCAGAACAAGAATTTACGGGAGCAGTACAGATGAGGGGGGATCCAGAGGGTGTTAACCCAGTTTTGCCTGTGAGAATGAATGTGAGTGCAATTCCTTTTGTTCCCCAGAGATACAAGACAACAGAGCTAGTCCCAGTTTCTGGTGGTAGAAATGAATCACTGATTGTCCTGATAGGTCCCCAGTTATTTGCGAACCTGCTAGTAATAACCTAGGGCAGTGGTTCCCAACCTTTTCACCACAAAGGACCCCTTTTATTTTTATTTTTTTCCTATGGACCCCATGTTTTTGAAAGATTCAGTCTACCAAACAAACTGTTTTTATTAACTAATAATTAACTCTTTTTCTCATTTTTCACTATCAAATAAAGGACATATAAGTGAGTATGCAATTAAAATACAGCGTATTAAAATAGTAGTAATAATTCTAGCCAAGAGCAAGGAAACTTGAAATTTTAGCCTGAGCGCCCTTATCGTGGATAAATGTACAATTTCCATTGGAACCTCTCAAAATATTGAAAGCTCACAGACCCCCAGTATTACCTTCATGGACCCCCAGGGGTCCGTGGACCCCAGGTTGGGAACCACTGACCTAGGGTGTCCAGGTCCATTTGGTCTGGATGGGAGTGTGGATATTCCTGAAGAGCCCAATAAGGAGCAACCCCATGACCAGAATAATGAACCTGTAGCTGATGTTCCTGAAATGTATCTGGTAAATAGTAATGTCTTTGACACTGGTGGATTGGATGAGGAGATGTCTGGACACTTAGCACCCCAATCTTTACTGAAGGTGGATATATGGATCGAACATTCGGAGAACTACTTGGCAGTACTTGATTCTGGAGCTACAGTAGCAATCCTGAATCACTCAGTGGTAGAGGAACTGGAGATAACTCCAGAGATGCAGAGCTGTAACCTAAGGATTCGAGGGATTGGAGTGAAAAACCATGTTAAACCACTGGGGGTGATTACACTGGGGCTATCAATTCATGGAGTGGAGATGGAGCCTGTTCTATTTGCAGTGGTCAAAAGGTTGAAATTCCCAGTTGTATCAGGAATGAATTTTCTTGTTGAAAACAGTCTCCAAGTTAATATGAAAAGGAAGAGGATAACATGAGCTTATAAAGATGGGCATATGGAGGAAATTTATTTGAAGAGTGAGAATACACCAAGTAGAAGGGTGATCTGGAATGTTCCCTGTTAGGCAGATGTAAAATTGAGTACCTGCAGATATTATCAGATTCCTGTACAGTTTGTTGCTTGAATGTAATTGAAGGTGAAGGAAGACTGGAGTACTGTTTTGAGGATGATGGAGATCCCCGACTCCAGGGGAAAGTGTATGGTCACCCTGGGTTAGTGGATGGATTGGCTGGGATGACAGTGTGTTGGTAATGAAGCTGACCCCAGAGGCACAGAAAATCAATGTGAGGGAATGGATAGGGACTATAAGATCAGTAGTCTATGAAGAAGAACCAGACTTTTCAGTGGCTGTCAGTGGCTGAAAGTGAGAGAATCAAGGTATTCACAACTGGAGCCTAAGCCAAACAACCAGGCTGGATGGAAGAATGCCTATGAACTGAAATAACCATGTCACCCGAGTTGAAGTTAGAAAAGAGGGAGGTGGTTTTACAAATGTTGGCTCACTGGGAGAAAGTGTTGAGTAAGGGGGATGATGATGTAGGTTTGGTGAATTGTGTACCACACTGGATAGAGTTGTATAATGATACCCCTATTTGACAACAACCCCATAGATTCCCAGATCCAGTTGCAGAAGCAGTGGAAGCCCAATGCCAGGAATTACTGTTGCTTGATATCATAGAACCTAGCATTTCACCATGGAGTTTGCCTGTTGTCCCTATCTGGAGGGAGGATGGTTCAATTAGAATGTGTGTTGACTATCTAAAATTGAATGAAGCGACCATACCAGACCAATTTTCAATGCCCAACTTAACGGATGCAGTTTTTAGTCTCCATGGAACCCATTACTTCACTTCCCTGGACATGGTACGAGGTTATTATCAAATACCAATTGCAGAAGAGAGCGAAGAGAGCACTGCTTTTTCAACCACCAGAGGGCATTGGCAGTTTAAGCAATTGAGTTTGGGATTAAAGAATGCTCCCACTAGTTTCCAACAGATGGTACAAGAAGTGTTACATGGTTTTCCAAGAAGAAGATTTATCATCTACATTGATGATGTCCTAATAATGAGCAAGTCATTCAAAGAACATCTTCAGCTGGTAGATAAAGTTCTGTATACTCTGGAGAAATCTGGCATAAAGGTCAGACCTGTGAAATGTCAGTGGTTCCAACCTGAGGTTGCATTTTTGGGACACCTGGTTGGAAGAGGTCTGCGGAAGTCCCCAGAATATATGCACAGAAGGTGCAAGAGTTTCCAAAACCAGAAACTGTTTGACAGATGAGGGAATTTTTGGGTTTAGTGAATTTCCAGAGAAAGTTTGTACCAGATTGTTCAGTGATAAGTCCTTTGTCTCGTTTAACTGGAGGTAGATCAAGAGAAGGATTGAAGTGGACACCAGAGATGGACAAGGCCTTTATGGCAGTGAGAGGTTTTGGTTAATGAAGTGCAACTGTCATATCCAGATTACAGACCTGAAGCTGAGAAAATGGAACTGTATGTGGATGCTTCAGGGGTTGGTGGTGCTGGTGCTTGTTTAGGACAATGACAGAATGATGATTTTAAGGTGATTAGGCCTACCTATGCATCACTGACCTTTTCCAATCCCCAGAGAGTGTACTCAGTTGTAGAATGGGAGTTGGCAACCCTAAGATGGGGTGTAATGGCATTTCACCCATTTCTATATGGTGTGCCTTTTGTACTGTATATGGACCATTGACCATTAGAATATCGTGCTTGTGCTCAACATGAAGGTCATTGATAGTAGATTGGCACAAACTTATGAAGATTTTGCAGACTTTGAGTTTGAAATTTTATATTGCACTGGGACTGAGAATGGAGCTGCAGATGCATTGTCATGAATAACACCTGCTGGGAGTGACCAGCTGGAGAAGATAAAACATCTCACTGATCACTTACCACCTGGACTGCAAGTACTCATGAAAGTTGATGGAGGTGGTTGATTCATTGTTTATTAGCTTAGTGCAAGTGTTGCAGGATCATTATTACGAGCATGGGCCACCTTGGAATCTTCCGCAACACCCATTGGAATTATGCCACAGATTCCTATCTACAATAAAGGAAGGAAACTAACTGAAGATATAATCTCTGAAATAAAGGAATTCTACAAAGGTGATGAAGTCAGTCATTTGTGTACAGGGAAATCTGATTGTGTTAGCATAAGAAATAAAGATGGTGAAAAAGAGTACAAGCAAAAACGTCTATTACTAGGAAATTTAAAAGAATTATATTCAAAATATAAAGAAAACAATAATAGCATAGGGTTTTCTACCTTTGCCAATCTGAGGCCTAAATTGGTGTGCAATTGCTGGAGGCAAAGGAACCCACTCAGTTTGTGTTTGCACCCACCACCAGAATCCTAAACTCATGGTATCAGCAATTGCAGAGAAAAACTTAACCTATTACACACTTATGGAAAAAAGTGTTTGTGATATAA
The DNA here is from genome assembly GCA_023014485.1 of Bathynomus jamesi. Lineage (NCBI taxonomy): Eukaryota > Metazoa > Arthropoda > Malacostraca > Isopoda > Cirolanidae > Bathynomus > Bathynomus jamesi. The sequence continues at coordinate 77,036 of JAJOZX010001092.1, read as the reverse complement.
ATTCTTCTACATGCATGTTACATGGATGTAGAGAATGTCCTGGTACCATAGGTACATTTAATTTCTTAAATACCATACCTTCCTTGACAAGCAGAGATTCTGTTGAATATGTTCAATGGACTAATACAGATAGATCAACATTGGAAACTCATATAGCTTCTCCAGATGAATTTATTGAACACCTTTCAGAAAACATTCTCTCTCTTACTAGGCACCACTACATTGCAAAAAGCGAGTCAGTATTTGAAGACTATGAAAGAGAATCTTCACTGTGATGAAATACAGTGCCTGCGAAAAGTATCCGATCACTCAAGAAAATACAATATTTTCCCTTGATATTCAGAGACACGTAATTCACTTTCTATTTGTTCTAGCGACATCTGGTAACTTTGAGGTTGCTCGCTGATATGAGAGCTATCCAACGCATTCTCAAATTAGTGTTCTGGTAGCCTTCGTTGCGGGTGGCTGTGTCTCAAATTTGTCAGATTTCACTGTTTGTGTAAATTTCTTGATTTTTTTTTTTTTTTACAGAAAGTGGTGTAAATAAAATTTATATATAATGTGTGCTAAAAAACAACTTAAGAGTGATTGTCGAGGTGCTATTGTTGCTTTGCATGCATGTGGGAAATCACAGAGACAGATAGCTAAGGAATTAAACATATCCCAAAGTACCGTTAATTTATGGGTTTCACGGGCTAAGAACAATGGTGGCCTAACCACGCCAGTCCCTAAAAAACGATCTGGCAGACCGAGAAAAACAAATTCGCGAACAGACAAACTTATGAAACGTTTAGTATTGAAAAACCCAACAATAACTGCGAAAGAAATAAAATTTAATATGAATAATTTGTTATCTGGTGTTTCTGAACGAACTATCCAGGAGCGGCTCCAAAAAGAACTCGGATTACCATCTCGCCATGCTGCTAAGAAACCATTCATTAATGAAAAAATGCGTAAAAAACGTGTCGCATTTTGTAAAAAATACATTCATTGGACTGTTGATGACTGGAAGGTGGTTTTATTTAGCGATGAGTCGACATTTTTGACATTCAGAAGTTGTCCAAAAAAGGTTCGCCGGCCTATTGGCTCAAATAGGATGGACCCTAAATACACCCTAAAGACAATGAAACACCCTCCAAGTGTGATGGTTTGGGGTTGTTTCGGTTACTATGGGCGTGGAAACTTATATTTTCTTCCGAAGAACACAACTATGAATGGTGCACGGTATTTAGCAATGCTACAGGATAAACTTCCAATGGCAATGGCAATCCAAAGGACAAAAACATACATGCATGATGGTGCACCATGTCACAGGGCCAAAATAGTGACAAAATGGATTACTGACAATAAATTTGATATTTTGGATTGGCCTGGTAATAGTCCAGATCTCAATCCGATAGAAAATCTGTGGCTAATAATAAAAAATAAGGTTGAATGCCACGACACTGGCTCAGTCGAAAAATTACAAGAGGCCATCAAAAAGGTATGGTGCAAGGAAATATCAGTGGAAGTTTGTCAAAACTTGATTAAATCCATGCCAAAACGTCTAGAACAAGTCATCCAAACCAAAGGACAGATGACAAAATACTAATATAAGGTTAGTATACATTTAAACATTGTTTTTTATGTAAAAAATACAAATTTCAAGGGTGATCGGATACTTTTCGCGGGCACTGTACTTGTGCTAGGGGATTTTGCAGAAAACTATTCATTCATCACTCAAGATGAACCACAAAGTTTTCACTGGACAAATGACCAGGTGCATGACTCCAGATTTGAAAAAATTTACTGGAGCACAGCTCTGAATTTACTTTTTTTCCCCTTACACCACTAGATAGGTTAATGATAGTAAACTCTTGAATTGACGACATACCAATTACAAATTGTTTTAGCTAAACATAATAATACAATAATGTACAGTTTATAACTCACCTTAAGTTTATTTATTCATTGCAGCAGCAATGTATTGATTTACACTTGCTTAAATGGGCTATGGAAATGTCAAATTTGTTGCTTTTTGCTTTATTAGATTTGGATGCAACACGAACTTGAAGGCATATTTTGACTCTTCTCTTTATTAACCACAACAGCTTGGTGAGTTTCTTTTGTAGGCGCAAAATTGCATTCAATGTCTTCTGGATTTGGGAATTTTCAAATTCCTCTAAAGCAGTTTTGTTAGTCTGATGCGCAGATTCCTCACTTACCTTTTGTTTCTTAGGTGGAGGAGAAGCACTTTCTTCAGTCTGTGAAACATCTAGTGAAAAAGTTTCATTTTCTAGATTAGCAGTTGATGAAGTTGGTTCATTTTTCTGAGGTCTAGCACTAGCACATTTTGTGAACAAACTAAATGACTGCTTTGCCGTATCTCTTTGCTGCACTTCATCCTGGTATTTCTTTACTGCAATATCTAAGCTGTGGGCCCAAACTCTGGGACCTCTTGTATTGTAACAAATATTTTTTTGGGAATTAAAATGTTCCTCCCAGTTTTGCTTCTTTGAATATTTGTTCTTGCATTGACCACAAAAGTAACCCTTTTTAACACCCTCACTTTTCTCTCCAACTTCATCAATATTAGAATCCATTATTGATTATTGACTACCTGAAAAAATACAAAATAAGTAAAAGTTAGTAAATATAGTATGGTAAAAGTGAGTAAAAGTAAGTAAATATAGTACAATGAAAGTAAGTAAAAGTAAGTGCTTTAAACTTAGTAAAAGTAAGGAAGAGTAAGTAAAAGTAAGTAAAAGTAAGTTTAAACTTAACTAAACTTTTCAATTCTAGAGTCATGGTGGATTACTTAAAACCGCACAAGTAATTATCTGGCCAATTTATCAAACCTGGCCGAGATCAATGGAACATAGTCCAATCCTGATAATTTTATATTAAAAAAATATACATTTTAATAAAATTTTAATTATCAAAACATTGAAGCTTAACAAAAAATAAAAATAATTGTTAAATATGGAATTACCAACTAAACTTAAAATAACTAAATTTGTAATTTAAAAAAATTGGTTTGTACAAGAACTTATACGCAAAAAAATTGCATAATGTCTAGCGGATGAACAAAATCCAAACCCAAATTTACTTTTTCTCATGGTCAAATTTACTGGAGCAATGCTCCCAAGATCCCAGGAATCTGGAGTCATGACCAGGTGACCCTCCATCCATTTGTGGTGTATCACATGAAGGATGAGGAATTAATTCATACTAGTTACTGTATTATTAGCGATTGTCTTGAGCACTCAACATCAGTAGTTCACACTTTTCAGCAATATTTAATGAAGGATATTAAACAGAAATTCCCCAACGTACAAAAAGTAATTTATTTCTCTGATAGGTGTGGAGGTCAATACAAAAACAAATATAATTTCAGCAATCTATGCTATCATGAACAGGATTTTGGTGTGAAGGCCAAGTGGAATTTCTTTGCCACAAGTCATGGGAAAAATGCTTGTGATGGTATTGGAGGAACTATTAAAAGAGTTGTAGCAAAGGCTAGTTTGCAACGTACTGATACTGGTCATATTCTAACACCAAGAGCTTTCTATGATTTTTGCACTGAACACTTTAATTCAATTATTTGTTTGTATGTTACAAAGGAGGAAGTTCATGCGGATAAATTCAATCTTTCTAGTAGGTTTAATGAAGCTTTACCTGTTAAAGGTACATGGGGTTTCCACAGGTTTGTACCAGAGTCAGAAAACCTAATACAAACTTATCAGACATCTGATTCTGATAATTGTAAATTGTTTAGAATAAGTACTGGGGCTAAACCAGATAAAGACAGTCAACTGGTTGGAAAAAATTAGTATCAAATCAATTGGCCAGTATGTTGCCTGTAAATATGATGATAAAGTTTGGTTTGGAATTATTTTACACACTTCAGAAGAATATGGTGATTATAAAATCAGTTTTCTCATCTCATCAGGATCTACCACTCAGTATTATTTTCTGATGAAAGAGGATGTTTGCTGGATAAAACAAAGTGATATGATTTCTATCATGATGACACCAAATATTAAGCCTGGTGTTAAGATTATTTACTCCTTCCATCCAAAGCAAGTTCAAGAACTTAGTGGGAGTTTGGAACCAAAACTAGGATAAAAATCTGTTGAAAATTAACTATATATAAGCTTAGGTAGGTATAGATTATTAGCATTAAGAATTATTGCACCATGTGTAAATTGCAATGTATTTAATTACCTAACAGGTTACATGAATTTGTAAAAATTAGTAAGTAAAAGCAGCCATTTTGAAATCTGTAAATACCTATTTTATATGCAAATACACATATTTCTTTTCATATATTAATAGAAAGAATAAGGTTGAAACTCATTTTTTGTATATATGAAAATTTTAGAAAATCTGTAATTTAGGGGGGGGGCAGGACCCCTTCAAATGGAATAAAGTGTCAACTTTTTTCTGTTAATTTTAGCCATTTTTTCTACTTATGCTAATTTATTATGTGTGCAATTACCTTTCATAAACACTTTAAATCACTGTTCTATGTCAATTAGGGACTGAGTTATGGTGGCTTGAATATTTACAATCCCCCCCCCCCCCAAAGGGGGAGAGCATAACTTTTGAACCATAACTCCAATTGAGCTGATATTTGAAATTTGGTACTTACTAGCATAGACCATTCTATAAACCAAATTTAAGCAAAATCTACGAGGGTGTGGTTTTGACCACTGCATGATTTGTCATGAAATTGTCATGAAACGAGCAACAAGAGTCATTCCAGCTCAACTGGTACAGATTTCAGAAAGTTGGTCGGGTGACCATCTCCGATTTTCTTCAAATTTTCAGGGTTGATTCATACACCATTCAATAGCTTAAATCTAAAATTTTAGCTTCCTCAGTCAAAAACGTTTAATTTTATGGTCGCTTAAATGGCCCCCACCTTCGACAAAAAATGCCCATGTTGGGCTTGATCGACCAACGCCTTCATTTTGAGAGGCCTTGAAAAGTGTCTTCTAATAGGAGAAGCAGCTTCAAATTTGTCATGCCAATACAACTTGTGGTGTGCCTTTCAATTTTGCAAGCAAAAAGGCTGTGGAACAAATAGTTTCTGAGTTACAAGGGCTTAAACATGGCTCCATTTTGAAGCTTGCATCAATTCCTCCCACTTTTACGACTACCATTTTCAAAAGTTTTAGTTCTACATCAATCACAGCTGTTTTAATACTCCTAATAGTCTCTATGGGTTGTAAATTTATGAGTGAAATAAAAAAAAAACCAAAAATGGATTTATTTTTATTTTTAAAAATTTCCAAAAGTTGATATTTTCACAAAATTTGCAAAATTAACATCAACTTTGGGGCTTAATATAAAGGTGTCCGAAATTAGTCAGAGTTGATACTTCGGTAATTATTCGTTTTTTGACCCAGTCTCTTTTTATAAGGAGCAAACTTTTCTGGTAAATTTTGAGGTGTTCTGCATGAATCTGCCATCCATTTCCTGTGCAAATGCGTAGTTTTCGAGATATCATCTTGAAAACTACGCATTTGCACAGGAAACGGATGGCAATTTTGTACAAAACACCTCAAAATTAACCAGAAAAGTTTGCACTCGTCATTTTTGTTTAAACTAACGAATTTAAACGAAAATATCATGACTTAACCTAACCAATCATCAAGGGCGTACAGTTGACCTAACTGGTGTCACGTACTAAACTGTCGGCAAAACATTAGGACCGATCAATTTATGATGCATGATCTTTAATGGGGCAGAGCCCCCATACCCCGAAGACCTAAATTATACAAATGATAATGTAATAACATGTGCCAACCTTGCATGGGTAGTCCGCTAAATTTCGCCTGCCCTTAAACTGAAACGAGACACGTTTATTTTTAGGGCACCTAAAAACCTTCTGGCCTTTTCTTAAAATACAAGCACTATTGCATTTAGGGCAGGTCACGGATGTCTTAATTATTCCGTGATTGAAAAAAAAGGTCTAAACTCTTGTCTTCATTGAGGGCAATATGGCGGATCACATCTTCAAAATCAAATATGCATAACTGACACGTCATACTTCTACTCACAAAAAAACCGAACTGAACAGACAAAAAATTGCTAAAAATGATTTATTTGTAAAACAGGACAAATTGAATTACGCAGAAGTAGCCAGAAATCACCAAAAATAAGAAATATTCACCAAACAGTCGATATATATATATATATATATATATTGAAAAAACACCAAAAATAGGAAATATATTTTAATATAAAAACACATTTTATACAAATTTGCAAAAGATAATATATATATTTTCTTATTCAGTTTTGATTGGTTATTCAATATATATTGCTGTTATAGCTGGGTGTGACTGGGTCAAAAAATGAATAATAACCGATACTTCTAGTAAAGAAAGATACATATGTGTACAAAAACATATACAGGGTGTCCGAGAATTATCTGTACAATTTTTGGCTGTTATTAAAAGTCAACCATGAAGTGTAGAAATTCCAGCATTGTCCCATTTTACAGAGAATCTCTAAGTTTTTTCTGATAACAAGTTTTGACAAGTTTTTTCTTTTTCAGATATTCATACACACCCCTCATCCTTAATGAATCCACAGGAGAAAGCACAGTGTGTTGAATGGTTTATCGAAACAAAATCAGATACACAAGTTCAACGAAGGTTTAGAACTAATTACAACAGAAACCCTCCATCGAGAGTAACCATACGAGCTTGGTATAAAAGGTTTAAGGAAACTGGAAGTGTAGAGCATAAGAAAGGAGCAGGGTGGCCTCGAACGTCTTTTGAAAATGTCGAGCGCATTCGAGAGGCTTTTGTTCGCAGTCCACGCAAGTCAACAAGAATTGCATCACGAGAGTTACAGATACCTCATTCAACAGTACATGATGTCTTGCGTAAATGTTTGAAGTTGCATCCTTACAAGTTGCAAATCTTGCAACAGATTACGCAAGAAGATAAGGTCTCCCGTAAGGAATTTGCAATGACTGCTTGACAGAGTCAACCAGGACAATGCATTCTTGGCAAGAATCATGTTTTCGGACGAGGCAACTTCTCATGTTTCAGGCAAGGTAAACAAACAAAATGTGCGCATATGGGGGTCACAAAATCCACATTGCATAGAAGAGCACATCAGAGACAGTCCTAAAGTTAATGTGTGGTGTGGCCTGTTACATGATCGCGTGATTGGACCATTTTTCTTCGGTGAATCAACAGTGACCTCCAATACCTACCTGGACATGTTGCAACACTTTGTCTATCCGCAATTGGAAGCACTGCATCCACGCATCATTTTTCAGCAAGATGGCGCACTGCCACATTGGGGCCTTGATCGTCCGTAAGTCCCTGAATGAGATATTCCCAAATAGGTGGATTGGCCGTGGAGGTGCAATTCATTGGCCGGCTAGATCTCCCAACATCACACCCTGTGATTTCTTTCTTTGGGGATTCATCAAAGATCTTGTGTACAATACGCGGGTGACAGACATTGATGATTTAAAAGCAAGAATCACAGCTGCTATTAAGCGAATTGATGTGGATATGCTGCAGCGTACATGGCAACATTTGGATTATCGATTGGATGTTTTGTGAATCACTGATGGTGCACATATTGAATGTTTGTAACAACGTTACTTTAATAAAAGAAACTTTAGAAAATATAGATTCTAAATAATCTTGTTTAAGAATTTTACGTGTGTTATCAAGAATTTTATTAAAAGATGAAATTGTACAGATAATTTTCGGACACACTGGAATTTCTAAAAAACTTGTCAAAACTTGGTATCAGAAAAAACTTAATGAGATTCTCTGTAAAATGGGACAACGCTGGAATTTCTACACTTCATGGTTGACTTTTAATAACAGCCAAAAATTGTACAGATAATTCTCAGACACCCTGTATTAAGGAATAGATCTCAACAACTCCTTCATATAGTTTTGGCTATTCAAAGAAAAGTACTTTTTGTGAAAAATTCTGAATTTTTTTCAAAATTTTGACATGTTTAAATTTCTTTTTACAACATTGAATTGTAATTTTACTTCCATTTTATTACTTGGTAAGTTAATTCACAAATGTTAAATTATCTAAATAAGTTTTACTCATAAAAAAGACATAATATATACCTAGATTATTACTACATTTGCAGTTAACACAACAGATGGACCAGTTTGTAGGCTCAATACTTGGATCTACCTAAGTAAATCATGTAGAACCGTGTTCTACTGCTCTTTAAGCACTTCCTAGTAATTTAAATTATGCAGTTAGTACAGATAAACTAGCAATAACCACCATTTTCAGTACAAAACCTTAAATTTAAGTAGCTTTGTTGTATTACTTCCCTTAATACAAGTGTACAGTACTTAGCTATATACAATAATGAATTCCTGAGTTTTTAAGCATGTGAATTATTGGCTATAAGTTCATATTCTTTTTTTAATGCGTGTTGTTTTATGTAAATTCGTATGTAAACTTATATATAGCATAACTCTATGTTTAGACACTGACTCAGGAATTTATTATTGTACTCAGGCTTTAAAGTCTGATTGTCTTCAACACTCCATGGCCTCACAGCCATAAATTGGCAATTTATTATTCAGCTTGATACAGGTCTGTAGTTACTTAGGCTTTTTTTAAAATACTCCTCAATTTTAGATAAACAATCATTTGATAACTTGTACTGTCTCCCCATTTTCCCAGCAACTGTAGGTGGTTCAATTGAACACAAAACATGTTGGAATGGAATGCAGCAAACGTCCTCTTGTTCAGGCCATTTAAAAGGATTCTTTTTCATGAAATTTACTAATAGATCCTTCTCAGTATCACACACTTCGACTATGTTTCCAGCAAACCAGTCACCTTCATAGAAACAGGCCACATATGTACCAGGTTTATATTGGTAAGCCACATTTTCTTGTGTAGCATTGAGGAAGGAAAGTTGTACGTTAAAGAAATTTTCATCACTAGAAATTTTGTACAGTTTAATGCCTGTTGATGAAGGTCTAAAGCAGTGATATGAACGGGTTCCTGGGATTGTCTTAATTAAGGAATACCTTTTTTCTAACTCAAATAAATTAGCATTTTCCTCAATTTTAGCTGAATCAATGTACAGAAATTGTATACCATTAATATTAGATTTGCACCAATCGAACATCTCTTTTGGATTGGTGATGTGACCTTTACTTGTTGCTTGTAGACTTGCCCGGGCAACTAACCTTTTGACGGTGCCACCAACACCATCACAGGGGCTCTTTCCGTGAGAGGTGGCAAAAAAGTTCCATTCACATGTTAGTTGGAAATCTTTTTCATGTAACACTGAATTAATGATGTTTTTATAGTTTTTATATTGACTTGCTGCGCCATCGCTAAAGTAACAAATATGTTTTAGTTTAGGATTCTGACTTTTAAGTAATTTCAAGGCTTCACATAAAAAAGAATGAACTGCAGTTGTGTTGTGTGTAAGTGAATCTGATATTACACAAAAATTTGTAACTTTTAGTTCACCATCAACTTTTTGATAGCAGACTACCGGATGCAAGGTAGCCTGGGTATTGTCCCAGTGATGCCCTTGTACGGCATCCTGAATTATAAAACTATAGTTTTCAGAGAAGTCAACAAGCACTAATGCTGTAGAATCATTGAGGTTTTCTTTACAGTGGACAAATATTTTGATTGGGCTTTTGCTATGAAATGGTGTACTTTCAACTTTTTTGCACTTTCACATATGTCTTCTACTACATTCGAAACACTTTTTGTCATTGTGACCAGTTGGGTATGGTCTGTATGAAGCCACTGCTTAAAGGAAACCTCATCATCCATGTCATAATCATTGTTTTCAAAAATGGTAAGAAGCCAATCCCGTAATTCATTTAAACCAGGACATGTTTTGCAGTTATTAATCATGCAGTTTCTGGTTTCAGTGTTGCAGACTATTTTCCCTAGTAACTCTCTTAATTCTACTTTGACGGGGAGTGATTCACATAAAAGTTTAAAGTTCTGGTGTATTTCACAAATGCATACATTGTGTGATCCTTTACTCCCCACACCCATACACCATTTTGGTCTCAGTTCAAAAAACTTTGATTTGGAGATTTTGTCATTTGGATATTTATTTTTGTAAAGCGTATATAATTCTCTGATATTTGTCAACAACAGTATTTTCTGCTTGTGAACCTTCCCTTGTGGTGTTTTTATTGATTTGTAGTCTTTTTTACCAGGGCATTCTCTAGTATATTCATTGTTTTGGAAAAATTCTATCACTCTTTCCTTTATTTCATCGCTTATACCCTTGCTACTCTTTTTATTTCTCATTATAGGAAGGATACCTTCTTTTCTCTTTAAGGCCCTCACAGCATTAACCATTCTGGCTGACACTTCAAATTCTTTCATAATTCTTTCTCTGGACCAGGTTTTACCAATTGGAAGGAGTGTTAGAATTTGTATCTTTTCTTGTCTGGTACTAGTTTTACACTTTTCTTTCAGTTCCTCTATCATATGCTGATAACACTTTTCTTCCTCACTCTCTATAGGTTTCTCCGCTTCCTCATCCAAAATGCTAGGCTTCATATGAAGTACTTTTGACAGCTTTGATTTTGTTGATGTTTCAATTTGCTTTAGTTTCCTTTTCGCGTAAAACTTTCGATCTCTTGCTCTTACATACTTAATGGGTGAGCATTCTAGTGAACCTAACGTTTCGTCAAATGTCTCCTTAACTATTTCTTCTGGAACATATTCATCACTACCTGAGTCTTTTTCATCTTCAATCGTCTTGGCTCTAGAGAAGCATGTTGAGCAAAGTTTCTGTCCTGGTATCAGATTCAGTCTAGTTGCTATGTCTTTGTCAATAATTTGTAGTGATTCTGCAAATAAAGTAGGGTAATGTAAACTCTAAACACATTGGAAAATAATTTTAAAACCTCAACATTTGGTTATAGGCTATTCGTATAAAATATTCAAAACATATGCATTCAGTAGCACAGTATATAGCCTACCCTATTAAAATTAAATAGCTAATTTAGGTTACAATTTACAATATAAACTTCTTTATGAAATATAAATATATTAGTACCTATATTTACTTACTTGTTATCTTCTTTCGATGATTTCTCCATGGATCTTGGCAGCTACGTTGCATTTGTTGGTAATGCATTCCAAACATTTTTTCATGGTGGTAGCATACAGTAGCACTATTTGGGTTGATTACAGTTGCTTTTGTTCTCCACAATAGCAGTTTCCTTGTTTCATCTGTCAGCTCATGTAAGGTATACATACCCACCTTCCTGGTGAGTCTGTGTTCATGACATGGATCATCCAAGTACATACCAAAGCTGCACTTTGATTCTTGATTAGAATAAGCCATTATTACAGGCAGTAAAATTAAGTTAATTGCTCTAGTTAAATTTTCTGAAAATAAAAGATCATGATCTATAAAATAGGCCTGGACATTAATGATTAACCATCATGTTTTACATTTATAAGAATATACAAAGCGAAATGAGCTACCCAGAGCCCTTCGAGTCGCTGGTTGTTTTGACAGACATATTAAATTTCTTGTATTTTTAGACTTATTTACATATTATTACAATTGTAAATCAACTTAATAAGTAATAAAATAGAAGTAAAATTACAATTCAATGTCATAAATAGAAATTTAAAAATTTACATTTTCACAAAAAGCACTTTTCTTTGAATCACCAAAACTATATGAAGGAGTTGAGTTGAGATCTATTCCTTAATATATGTTTTTTTACACATATGTATCTTTCTTTACTAGAAGTATCAACTCCCTGACTAATTTTGGACACCTTTATATTAAGCCCCAAAGTTGATATTAATTTTGCAAATTTTGTGAAAATATCAACTTTTGGAAATTTTTAAAAATAAAAATAAATCCTTTTTGGGTTATTTCTTATTTCACTCATAAATTTACAACCCATAGAGACTATTAGGAGTATTAAAACAGCTGTGATTGATGTAGAACTAAAACTTTTGAAAATGGTAGAGTCGTAAAAGTGGGAGGAATTGATGCAAGCTTCAAAATGGAGCCATATTTAAGCCCTTGTAACTTAGAAACTATTTGTTCCACAGCCTTTTTGCTTGCAAAATTGAAAAGCCCACCAGAAGTTGTATTGGCATGACAAATTTAAAGCTTCTACTCCTATTAGAAGGCACTTTTCAAGGCCTCTCAAAATGAAGGCGTTGGCCAATCAAGCCCAACATGGGCATTTTTTGTCAAAGGTGGGGGCCATTTAAGCGACCATAAAATTAAAAGTTTTTGACTGAGGAAGCTAAAATTTTAGATTTAAGCTATTGAATGGTGTATGAATCAACCCTGAAAATTTGAAGAAAATCGGAGATGGTCACCCAACCACCCCTGTACCAATTGAGCTGGAATGACCCACAAGAATGATCCCATCTCTAAGACAATTGACATATAAGGAAAGACTGGCGTATCTAAACATGTTCTCATTAAAAAGGAGGTGGTTAAGGGGTGATATGACAGAGGCGTATAAAATGATAAAAGGGTTGGATAAGATAGATTTTGATTCTCTTTTCATTAAAGATCACAATAACCAGACTAGAGGTCATAGTATGAAATTATTTAAGCCAAGATGTAGAACAAATTTAAGAAAACATAGTTTTACAAACAGAGTAACTAAGTTTTGGAACAGTCTGACAGAAGAAGTGGTGACTTCAGATACACTTCATTCTTTCAAAAGAAGGTTGGATAGTTTGATGTCTGCAAGGGACATCTGGTGATAGTGTTTAAGCCCATTTTTATTGCATGAATGGTACTAATTTATTTCATATATATTATGTGCATTTAGGTGATAGATCCCACAGCTCAACACAAGTGTTGTGGGATATAGGGAGGCAGCATCTTGGGTTATGGGAGATTCCTCTGCTGAGCAGTGCTCCCCCATAGTACTGTGAGGTAGCTATTGAAAAACTCATGATCTTCACTTGCCCCACAAACAAAACACCTTTAAATGGGAGACCCAAAATGGGTACACACACATTTCTACATTACTGTACAGTCTTTACAGCCACACCTACACTTTTCCTCCTAAGTATATATATTGTAATGTATATGGTTATAAATCGTGACTTGGTCCACAATTGATATGGATCATGACCTATTTTTGGTTAGCAAGGTACTGGTATTGATGGGTACCGTAATGAAATTGACTGGATTCTCTGGATCTGATATATTCGCATGTCAGTAATAAATAGATATAGAGTGTAACATATTTGTGGACAGTAGCCTATTATGACTTTGATCCTCTGGATCCAGAGATTCTATCTTTAGTTTTAAATTGATAATTAATTAATTAGTTTGGTAAAAATTGGTTGTTACGAATGTACAGGCAGTTTTTACATAGTGGAGCCACCTCGAAGGGCCGAAGTGGCCCCTAGTGTACCCACTAGGAAAATTTCTTATGTTCTTATGGAATGACCCGCCTCACTTTGAATAGTGCATTCAAGCCTGGTCCCTTCACCATAGACATGATACTTATATGCTTAAAGGTGTACAACGTGGGGGCAACAAATTTTATCCCTAGCTTAAGAAGGTTAGGATACAGGGAAAGATTAAAGGAACTGGGTATGTTTAGTTTTGAAAGTTTGAATGGAGATATGATACAGATGTTCAAAATGTTTTTAGGTTTGGACAATTTTGCTGAAACTTTTTCAGTACTGGTTAAGTGTGCGGTCTACCTAGCTTCGAGCAGTCTACCACAATTAAGCTGCGACCAACCAACCTACCAAAAAGGCAACCGTGAAGGCTACGATAAACTTTAATATATCTTAGTTTATTTGGTGCTGGTTAAGTATGCGGTCTACCATCTGAGTTTTGACAGAATATAAACTAACAAAAATATCATGACTTAACCTAACCAATTATCAAGGGCGTACAGTTGATCTATTATTAATTATAACTGTTTGTTTCTGGAATAGTATTTACTATTTACTAATAGATCAACTGTACGCCCTTGATAATTGGTTAGGTTAAGTCATGATATTTTCGTTAGTTTTAACGAAAATATTGTCAAAACTCAGATGGTAGACCGCACACTTAACCAGAACTCAGATGGTAGACCGCATACTTAACCAGCACCACTTTTTCTTATTAGAGTCTGATGGAACAACTCAAAGGCATAAGTAGTAATAGATTTTTGGGCATAAGAATAATAGATTTTTGGGCAATATCCTATTTTGGCATCCCAAATTATTCAACTAACCAGTTAGGTCAACTGTACGCCCTTGATGATTGGTTAGGTTGTCATGATATTTTTGTTTAAACTAACAAAAATATCAAGATTTAACCTAACCAATCATCAAGGGCATATAGTTGACCTAACCAGGCAGTCAATTAACATTAACAATTAACTTGAAAGTGTTGGAGTGCCATTTATTTTTGGTTGGTTGAATAATTTGTGACACCAAAATAGGGTATTATCAATTTTTGGAATGACTTGCGATACTATGTGGTAACCATTACATTTCATGGTAAAACTTTACAAGACACCCGCATTGCCATGACACATGCTACAATAACAAAACATATCAATCTAGAGAACAGAAAAAAATGGTGCAAGCAGCTATGTATCATTTTGAAATTAAAAAATAAAGTTATGATACTATGAAGATGTTACTAGGCCTATCCATAACTTACACCATTTGGAATCTTTTCCATTTCATGTGCTGTTTCCAATTTTGTTAAAAATAAGATATTTAATGTATAGGGTGGCCACAAAATCCCGGTACCCCCTAAAGAAATGAATCATATAACAATGATATGGGCAGGGGTTAACGGGACTTTGCGGCCACCCTATAAGTTAACTGAATGCCCAATTAAGTCAACTGTACACCCTTGATGATTGGTTAGGTTGTCGTGATATTTTCGTTAGTTTTAACGAAAATATCACAACTTAACCTAACCAATCATCAAGGGCGTACAGTTGACCTAACCAGGCATTCAGTTGAACTACATTAAATATCTTATTTTCAACAAAATTGGAAACATTACATGAAACGGAAAAAATCCAAATGGTGTAAGCTATGATAGGCCCAGTAACATCTTCATAGTGTCATAACTTTATTTTCTAATTTCAAAATGATATATAGTTTGCTTGCACCATTTTTTCTGTTCTATCGATCGATATATGTTTCGTTACTATAGCATGTTTCATGGGAATGCAGCAGGGTTGTTTGGTTTAAACCAAGTTTAAACCACCATGGTTTAAATCATTTTTAAAAAAAAAAAAAAAAAAAAAAAAAAAAAAAGTATATGAAGAAATAAAAGAATACAGGCAACCTTGCATTCATATTTTGTACATGCATGTATTTCCATTAATCTAAACATAACCCCACTTGCATGATGGAGATCTATCAGGGAACTGTCTGACGATATTCAGAACAATGTCTCAGTGTTCATGACTTCTCTGCTTTTGGACTGGTACAGTCCAAATTAAGGAATAAATTAGGAGTTCATAAAGCTTCTAAACTTGTATTTATTTATAAATGTTTTAACAAATAGCTAATGTGAAATAAATTTAGAGGCTATATCTATAAACTTAAGGCCAAAGAACAATATATTTTGGTAATTATTCGTTTTAGTGCTTTTTCTCCTTTCTGAACCAAAACACATTTTTCTGATATTTTTTGGTATGATTTGTTCAAATCTGAACTTCATTTCTTTGGGAAATGAGCCATTTTTGAGAAATTTTAAAAATTGAAAATTTCTCAAAAATGGCTCATTTCCCAAAGAAACAAAGTTCAGATTTGAGCAAATCACACCAAAAAACACCAGAAAAATGTGTTTTGGTTCAGACCTAACCTAACCTAACCCGCGTTTTTTTGCAATTTCTTACCTTAAATAGCACCGTTGGGGTGTTTATACAAATCCGCGGCGACCAACATGAATTTGTGGAGACGTTGTTGAGAGGGATATTCACGGTTAAACAAGTACCATGCAAGATACTTTGAATAGGATTGGGTTTTGTTGCCAGACCATAATATCCAGCTCTTCACATCTTTCCAACAACGCTCAATATTTTGAATGTGAACGGTATCTTCCACGAACCACTGTGAATGGTTGACTGTCCGGTGAATATAGCCTAGATTTCCGAGTTGAGAATACGCACGCCACTCGTCGGAATAGATTGTAGTCCCAGGCGTAATATGTTGCTGGATCAGGCGAACAAGAGTTGTTGCGTCTCTCTGAGGAACCGCAAACAACAGTAGTTTTTTGGAACTGCGTTCCAAGGTACCAAAAACCCAGGCAATCACAACCTCCGCAAACCATAATGAAAACCAGACTGAAAAAGCATTCTTGAATGAGTATGCATTATGAGAGATTCAAAATGTACGTCTCTGATTGGTCGGATAAGGTCACGTGAAACAAAAACCAGATTTAATTGACTGATTTAACCTATGTTTCCTAATTTTGCCACGAGATGTCTCCCCATAAAACTGGACGGCGAGGTTCGTTAAAATTTTAACAGCGTTAAGAGCTAAATACTCGGTCAATGGCCTATAATGGCTGCTTTTTAAGTCTAAATTTTTTTTTTTCCCCTAAAAAATAATTATTACATTTCCTTGATTTTTATCAGTTTCCCTGAGGTTTCAAGGTGTCCTGAATACAAATTTATATGTTAAATTGTCATAAATGTCTCCTTCTATCGAAAACGAACAAAGCATTAAAACGAATATTAACCTATATTTTTCTTTTGGTTTATTTTTATATTCAGTACTGTACCATACATTAAAGGATTTTTATTTTTTAATACTAAAAGTTTTCAATTTCCTCAATTTATATATATATAAGCCTACAGGCTGTATATTAAAAATAAAAAAAACTTTTTTTTTTGTTTTTATAAAAAAAACAATGGTTTTTGGTTTTTTTACCAACCCTGCAATGCGGGTGCCTTGTAAAGTTTTACCCATTTCATTTGGAAAACATGAAGCCACTCGGGCTTATCGAGATTATCCAAGTCATGAGCTATATTTTATAATAATAAAATGTCAATCTCAAGTCAGGTAATTTACTATTACCAAGTAACCTACATAACTTAAGCTAAGAAAATACACTACTTACAATCAATTTAAAATCTTGCAAAATCGTCAATTTCAAGTCAGCTAATTAGCATACAACTATGTATGACTTGCATAACGTCAATGAACCCAATTGGCATCATGTTTTCCATATGAAATGTAATGTAAAAATAAAATAACGAAACCAGAGACCAGTGTAACAAATTGGCATTAAAACTCTCGCGCACTTTTTCAGTTTCTATATTTGACACATTTCGTAGTCAGAGTTTTTAACGTAAACCCAAGAGAGCCTCAAACCAAAATTCTTCGACACTTTTTCCTATACTAAAATACATAGTCCATAATCCATATGAAATTATGATGTATACTCACAAGGAAAAAGAAAAAATGGGTAAATCTTAATTCTTAAGGAAATGCCATCACCTGCAAAATCATACCAAAATGCATTTTCTAGTAGTATTTGACGTGATTTATTCAAATCTGATATTCATTTGCTGTGTAAATGAGCGGAAACCCATTGTATTTGAAATTGAAAATCATGATGTTTCGGGTTAATTGCGCTGTAAGTAAATACAAGATTTGAGTAAATCACATCAAATACTAATATAAAAAGCATGGTAAATCTTGCTTTTAAGGCCTTGCTGTGCGGCCTTAAAGCATCTGTGGATTAAGCATCTGTGGGGGCCCGTAGCATTTTTATTATGACGTACAGTTTATTCATTTTTCTCAAACTTTAGTAATAAACGAGAAACATGTATTTATATCACAATATTTCTTTCATTCATAAATAAGCTATAAAATGAGTATCAGTAATTACCCTTTCGTTAAATATGCAGTTTCACGGCTCCACGAATACCAATATTTTAGTCATAAAAGCCATAAATATGTATATTTGGAGACTGTCTGAAGACTATGGCATCGGTAAAGTTTTTGTAAAACCCCGTAAAGTATTTTTTATTAATATTTTAAATACGAACTAATACTAGCGAATCTGGCAACTTGGTAATCATTGTCCAGGTTGTTGCCGTCTAGGATGGACGTGTGTACAGTACCAGTTGCTCCGTGAGTGAATTATCGTTAACGTGAGAAGATTGTGTTGAATTTAGCCAGAAACACAGATTATTGTTGTACGTTAAAAAGTGTCCTAATTGTAAAAAAAAGGTGTTCCAACAACCGAAACACCCAATTTTTTCGCTGCCAAAAGCGCCGTTCAAATGGTACCGCTTACGAAAAATATATTTTTTGAATGAGGTCACCTTAGTATTGAACAAATTCTAATATTTCCTCGTTATTTCTGCTACGCTAGTTTCATGGCAAAACACGTGCGATTTGCGTTAGATATTTCGCGACACACCTTCACAGACTGGTTTTCGTTTTGCCGTGAGTTGTGCATTTTGTATGCGTTAGATTATAATATAAAACTTGGTGGCGAAGGGAAGGTGGTGGAAATAGACGAAGCAAAGTTCGGCCGACGAAAATAGAACGTGGGGCGAGTTCTAAGCGGCCAGTGGGTTTTTGGTGCCTTTGAACGTGGTTCAAAACGATTATTCGTCATTCCGGTTGAAAAGAGGGACAGCGAGACCCTAGTTTCTATTATTACCGAATGGATTGAGCCCGGCTCGACAATTGTTCAACTTTGAAACATTTTGCTTCGTACTTGTTAGAAAATCTAGAAGAGGAAGAACCATTGTTGTCCCAAGGCGATACGATGACTAAGCTGATTGATGCAGCATTGCTTGTATATATATTAAGTTAAGGTGTGTATATATATCCATCTCATATTTGTAAGGTTAGTGAAAAATTAAATTAATTTAGAGCTAGCATTTTTGAGCTCTTGTGGCATCATTGTTTGGTCACACTGTTGGCATCATTTTGAGACGCTGCGCGTCTTTCTACTCGTTTGTGGAAGGTCGTACGTAAAGGTGTGGTTTGATAGAGAGCTCTCTTGCAATTCAGTTTGGTTGTTTAGATACATGATTGTTGCATCGTGCAATAGTCCAGGTTGCGTTGTTGTTGCAAGGTTCATAAAGAAGACCACAAATAGTACCCTTTTGTTTACCTTTTAAGTTCATGTAATTTAAGGTCTAAGGTAGGCCCGCATCGAGTCAGCAACCCTGAGGTTACCCTGAGGTAGGACCTAATAGGATCTCAAATCCGTAAAGTTTAATTTAGCTTAACTTGGGCTTAGGTAGAACTTGCCCTTTAGAATTTGGCCGTTCACGGCTCAGCTGGGATTTCGAACCCGACAAATAAATAAAATAACATGGTCCTTCAGAACCGGATTCTACCCCAAGACTGAGTCAGTGACCATTTTTCGGCAAAGTTCTGATTGTGCAAATTGTATCCCAAGTTAGGCCTAGACGGGTTGAGTATTATTGAGTTAAGGTCCCAGGGTAAAAAGTTTGGTCGCCCAATTGCGAAACTTGGCCAGTCGTCTGTCGTTTTTTGGCCTACTTTTTTTCCGGTTTGGTTAATTTTGGGTTATTATTGAATTAAGGTCCCAGGGTAAAGTTTGGTCGCCCAATTGCGAAACTTGGCCAGTCGTCTGTCGTTTTTTGGCCTATATTTTCTGGTTTGGTTAATTTTGGGTCATTATTGAATTAAGGTCCTGGGGTGGAAAATTTGGTATTCCATACTGGTGTTGGTTAGTACCCCACTCAGCAATTCAGTTTATTTGAAAGTAAAATTTGCGTTTGATCAGTTTGGTTAAGTATTTCTGCCAATTCAGCTCATTTGGTATTGAGCCCAAGGGTTGTTTACATTGAAGATGAGTGCATCTGAATTGAACAAATTTATAAAAAGGAGAAGTGCCTACAAAGGTCTAATTACAAAGGTCATTGCCACTATAGATTCTGCCATAGAGCAAGAGGATTTACGCTTAGTGACTGCGAAGCTTGCCATATTAGAAACTAAAAAGGTTGCTCTAAGTGAGGTAAATGTTAAAATTGAGGCTCTTATAGAAGAGGATGAAATAGAAAATAACATAATTTACTTTGAAGAGATTATTGATGATATGACTAACGTAGGCCTCCGAGCAAAAGAGTTTAGCAGCTCAGTACAGTTAGAGACCAGGTCTAATAATGAAACACAACACTCAACAAATGATGCTTGTGAAGTTAAGGTTAACAGATCTGTAGTTCAATTACCGAGGCTTGTGCTCAAAACATTTTCTGGGAGTATTCAGGAATGGCAAGGATGGGCAGACAGTTTTCAATCAGCAGTTCATTCTAGTCAAGTGTTAAGTGCCGTGGAGAAGTTTAATTATTTGCGGTCCCTCTTGGAAGGGGAGGCAGCAAAGACTATAGCAGGATTAGCATTAACAGAGGCTAATTATAATGTGGCTTGGGATATATTAAAGAAACGGTTTGGTAAGCCATAGATCTTAATTAAAAGCCACCTCCGTGCACTTTTAACTATACCTCCTGTTAATAATCCTAATAGTGTCAAGGAGTTACGGCAGTTATATGATGAATTTGAAATTAGAACTAGGTCTCTGGACAACTTGGGTGTAGGAATGGAAAAGTATGGTATAATGTTGGTTCCTACACTGGAGTCTAAATTGCCTAGCTCAATTTTGCTTGAATTAAGTAGGGGACACTCTGCAGAACATGTGTACATCCCCCTTCAGCAGATGTTAAGTCTTTTAGGCACAGAATTAGCAAGACGAGAGGGAGTTGAGTTTGCACAGTGGGATGTAAACAAGAGGACAAATGCAGGCACAGCACCAAAGTTTCCACAAAAAGGAATAGCCCAGGTACAGTGTCAGCTCTACATGCCTCCTCTGAGAATAAATTAAAGGGAATCAAGGAATGTATATTTTGCGAAGGCAACCACAAGTCATATAAATGTGAGGTGGCTGAGGCCTTACCCTTTGAGGAGAGAAAGGACAGGGTAACTAAGTCCACAGCATGTTTTAAATGTTTTTTGAAAGGTCATAGAGCAAGGTTTTGTAAGTTTAAAATTTTGTGCAAAAAATGTCATGGTAGGCATCAGCCATTATTGTGTGAAAACACTCTTAGTAGGCCTACCCCAGAAGTAGAGACATCAGTGGCACATGCCACTGCTATGCAAGGGAGTAAAAGTAAAGGGGGATTATTGCAAACAACTGCAGCCTTATTAATTGGGAATGAGGGAGAAGCTACTGTAAGAGTGTTGTTTGATAGTGGTAGCCAGTGTAGTTTTATTAAGACCAGAATTTCCAGAAAATTGAAGTTTAAAGAACTTAAGAGGGAAAATTTAAGAATTTCTGGGTTTGGGGGTTCCGTTCAAAACCGAACCAAATTTAAGAAGGTAGAAGTTCTGGTTAAAGGGTTGTTACCGCAAAGTCCCACTATCAAGGTCCAAGCTGTAGAGATTGAGGAACTTTGTGCTCCAGTCACTACTTGTTTAGATATGGCATGTGTCCAAGAATTGCAAGTTAAAGGAATTAATTTGGGCAATAATAAGTTTGAGGGAACAGAAGATATTAGTCTTTTGATTGGAGCTGACTATTATTGGGACTTCATCACTGGTAATATTGTCCGTACATCTCAAGGCCCAGTAGCTATTGAAAGTAAGCTAGGCTGGATGCTACATGGTAGTTATTGCAATGAAATGGAAGTTAAGGCTCTTTGTTAAGATTGAGGAGAACAGCCATGGTCTGGAAAGGCATTTGAAAGCATTTTGGGAACTTGAATCTATTGGTATAAAGGACAACCAGGCAAGTACAGTGAACAATGATGTTTTAGAGCACTTTGAAAAAGGGATTGGGTTTAGAGATGGTTGCTATGAAGTTGGCCTACCATGGAAGGATTCTTGCAAACCCGGTTCAAACCTTCAGCTAGCTAATCGGAGGTTGGAGACTTCATTGTACAGGCTAAGAAAAAATGAGGAGTTGTTAATTGAATACGATGAGGCCATCCTAAGTTATGTAAGGGAGGGCTATGCTGAAAGGGTGCAAGGTGAGCTGGTGAGCCAGGAGGCACATTATCTGCCACACCATGCAGTGGTACGGCGAGACAAAACTACCACCAAACTGAGGGTAGTTTTTGATGGCTCAGCCAAGGACAAAGGTGGTGTGTCCTTGAATGACTGTTTGGATGCTGGGCCAAATTTAAATGCAGATTTATTTTCCTTGTTACTGAGATTCAGGTTTGGTAGAGTAGCATTGACTGCAGATGTGAAGCAAGCTTTTTGCGGATAAAGTTAAAACCAGAGGACAGAGATGCAGTAAGGTATCTGTGGGTGGATACGAAAGACTTGTTGGAAAATGAACCTAAGGTTCAAGCATATAGAATGAAGTCAGTGTTGTTTGGCCTCAGCTCTAGTCCATTTCTGTTGGCAGCTACTATGCAGTACCATTTTAAGAAATATTCTGAAGTCTATCCTAACACTATTGAACACATAAGGAAAAATTTTTATGTTGATGATTTGCTATGTTCCGTGGATAATACAGAAATGGCTAAACAGATATTCATGGAGGCTAGAGCTATAATGAGGGAGGCTGGCATGGAGCTCAGAAAATGGCAGACCAATCATTCGCAATTACAAGAGTTTATGAGTCATTCCTCTGCAGTACCTGATGCAGCAGAAAGTATTGAGGATTCTGGTATTAAGGAGTTGTGGGCAATAGACGCAAAGGTGCTAGGCATCGTTTGGCAGCAAGATGATGATTTGTTTACCTTCAATGGGAAATCTTTAGTAGAGCTGGCTGAGAATGAGACAAGGTGGACAAAACGTACAGCTCTTAGTTTGGCGTCGAAGGTCTTTGATCCTCTTGGATTCCTGGCTCCATTTGTGATAAAGTAAAAAATTTGGTTTCAGAGCCTCTGGGAAATTGGACTTGGTTGGGACCAAGAGTTACCTGATCATATGGTGGTAAGGTGGAAATATTGGTTCAAAGAATTGGCACATCTTGGAGACATTGAAATCCCAAGATGGTACTTTGGAGAGTTGAACAATAGTCCAGACAATTTGGAGCTGCACATCTTTTGTGATGCAAGTGAGGAAGCCTATGCAACTTGTATTTATATAAGAGGCGCATTGCAAGAAGAAGTAAGTTGCAGGTTGGTTGCTGCAAAGAGTAGAGTAGCACCTTTGAAAAGGCTTTCTGTTCCAAGGTTGGAATTGATGGGTGCCGTTATTGCTAGTCGGCTTGCAATTACAGTGCGAAAGTCTTTGGCCCTCTATGAAATTCCAAGCTATTATTGGACAGACTCCACTATAGTTTGGCACTGGTTAAGAAGTCAGGCAAGGAAATGGAAACCATTTGTTGCCAATAGGGTGGAGGAAATTCAAGCGCACACAGATCCCAAGCAATGGAAGCATTGTCCAGGCATCCAAAACCCCGCTGATTTACCAACACGAGGAATTTCGGTGAAAGATCTTTCACAATCAAGTTTGTGGTGGAATGGGCCAGAGTGGCTAAAACTTGGAAGTGAAAACTGGCCTTCTAATCAGCCTATTGTAGGAGAATGCCAGGCTGAAGAAGCATGGGTGAGTGAGGTGAGAAAATGCGCTGTGAACAGTTGTCAAGTTATGCAGCAGGACCCCATATTGAGGCTTGAGGACATTAGCAGTCTGAAAAGATTGTTAAGAGTGACAGCATGGATATATAGATTTACCAACAACATTAAGGGAGAAACAAGAAGGGAAGGAATTCTGAACAGTAATGAGATTCAGCAAGCCAGGAAATACTGGGTGGTATATATGCAGAAAAAAAAATTTGGTGAAGAGAGAGAATTGCTCACCAGCCATCCATTACAGGTTCTACCAACACATTCTGCGCTCAAGGGTTTGGATGTGTTTTTGGATCAGGATTTATTGAGAGTAGGAGGTAGACTACAGTTTTCTGGGCTTCCAGAGGAGAAAAGACATCCAATTTTGCTACCTTCTGGGGGGCACTTTGTGGACCTTTTGATCCTGGATACTCATCATAAGCTGTTACATGCTGGAGTTAGAGAAGTGATAATAGAGATTAGACAACAATTTTGGATTCTCAAAATTAGACAAGTAGTGAAAAAGGTCTTGCATAAATGTGTGGTTTGCAAGCGTTGGAGTGCAAAGCCTTATTATGAAAAGGTGGCTCCACTTCCAAGAGAACGGTGTGTCTATACTGCCCCATTTGATGTAGTGGGAGTAGACTTTGCAGGGCCAGTCTATGTGTATGAGCGAGGGGAGTCTAACAAAGGTTATATATGTCTTTTCACCTGTGCTACCACCAGAGCAATCCATTTGGAGTTGGTAAGCAACTTAAGTAGTGATGTATTTCTTTTGGCCTTTAAACGGTTTGTGAACAGAAGGGTTTCCCAAATAAAATCATATCGGATAATGCAAAAACCTTCAAAAAGGCTGCAAAGGAACTCCAAGAAATTTGGTCCTTGCTAAAAGAGGAAGGATTCCAATCCTACTTTTCACACCAAGGGGTACAGTGGGAGTTTATTGTTGAGAGAGCACCATGGTGGGGAGGATTTTGGGAAAGGCTAGTGAGAAGTGTAAAGTGTCCATTAAAGAAACTTTTAGCTAATGCTCATTTGAGCAAAGAAGAATTCTCTACTGTTTTATGTGAAGTAGAAGCAATGGTGAACAGTAGGCCTATCACTTTTGTTTACAACAGTAGGCAGGATGCAGAGCCATTGACACCAAATCATTTTCTTTGTGGTAAACGATTAACATCAAACCCCAGTGTGCCAGAAGACTTGCAGCCCATCCAGAGCACTCAAGGAGAGTTAACCAGACGGTTCAGGTACCTTGAAGAGCTACAAGATCAGTTATGGAAGAGGTGGCAGATGGAATACTTGCCAGAACTCAATTATTACCCATCAGGCAAGGTAAAGGGCTCCAATGCAAATTGTATCAAGGTGGGAGAAGTGGTAATGATTGGGGATGAAAGACCAAGGCAATGCTGGAAGCTTGGCATAATTGAAGAGTTGTTTGTTGGCAAAGACAATTTAGTTAGGTCTGCACTGGTAAAGACTTCAGGAGGAAAGTTAAAGAGACCTATACAAAAACTCTATGCTTTAGAAATCAGCAAAAACACAGATAGTCAAGATGAAACATTTGAGTTACAGCCTCATGAAGAAGGCTTGGCTAACCTTGCAGAAGGTAATGACAACAATGCCTCTTCGGTGGGGAGTGTTAGAAAATCTAGAAGAGGAAGAACCATTGTTGTCCCAAGGCGATACGATGACTAAGCTGATTGATGCAGCATTGCTTGTATATATATTAAGTTAAGGTGTGTATATATATCCATCTCATATTTGTAAGGTTAGTGAAAAATTAAATTAATTTAGAGCTAGCATTTTTGAGCTCTTGTGGCATCATTGTTTGGTCACACTGTTGGCATCATTTTGAGACGCTGCGCGTCTTTCTACTCGTTTGTGGAAGGTCGTACGTAAAGGTGTGGTTTGATAGAGAGCTCTCTTGCAATTCAGTTTGGTTGTTTAGATACATGATTGTTGCATCGTGCAATAGTCCAGGTTGCGTTGTTGTTGCAAGGTTCATAAAGAAGACCACAAATAGTACCCTTTTGTTTACCTTTTAAGTTCATGTAATTTAAGGTCTAAGGTAGGCCCGCATCGAGTCAGCAACCCTGAGGTTACCCTGAGGTAGGACCTAATAGGATCTCAAATCCGTAAAGTTTAATTTAGCTTAACTTGGGCTTTAGGTAGAACTTGCCCTTTAGAATTTGGCCGTTCACGGCTCAGCTGGGATTTCGAACCCGACAAATAAATAAAATAACAGTACTCAAGCAATTCTTCATCACCCAATTTAAAAGTGAGAGGTGGTTCACTGATATCAATCCTATCCCAGAAGATGATGTTTGTCCAATGTGATGCTTCGAAGTTCAATTCTGGCACAGTACTCTAAATTCTCTGATTTTCTTTGTATTGGCTTCCTTACACTTTCTTTTCTGTATTATTCGATCGATTGCAACTTTGCGCAGCTTTTGCTCACTATCTGACAGCATTGATAGAAGAATATTTTCTGAGTGAGCAAAATAGGCATTCCGTGATATATAAGGTTGAACAACTTCTTGTATATCTTGGGGTAACAGGTTGAACCTTTTTATGGATTCAAAGATATGTTTGGGTTCATCAGGCAGATACGGTTTAAATTTTATATTGAACCAGTTAGGACCATAGTTTGTTACTATGAACAGAACAAGGCTACGTAACTCTCTGGAGGGATTCTTTTGGGAGATATAATAACGACATAGTCTGTTAGCTAGAGTTAACCATCTAGAGTTGTTAAGGGGACCAGGCTTGAGTTTCTCTAGGCTTCCGTCAACATATCCTTCTCTTATGGCCCCAATTATTCTGAACATGTATTGTTGATCTTTACTTAAATCTTCTATGAGCTCATCTGTGAAAACTGGGTTGCTATCGGCCCCATCCGTAATTGGGGAGAACTTTACCACAGGCATCTCATGGCAAGTCTTAAGAGCATTACTAATAGATCCACTGAATGATCTTGGCCTAATTGTTTTCCCGTCATATCGCTCAAACAGATGCCTTAAGGGAAGTTCATTTGTATGTAACATACAAATGCTCTATTGCAATGGTCGGTTCAGCTTCTGCTCGATGAAATGGATTATACCACCTTTGGAGTTTAGACCCAGTGTTGACATTCGTACTGTCGTACCCTATCACCTGGAGATTCTGGTCTAGTGTCACTTCATTCAAGTAAGCGAACAACGATTCAGATACATCACTTGCTTTTCCAGATTTAGGGCTCAAATGGTTAAGGTATTCTCCACCAGGCTCACTCAATATTACATAATGTTCTTGAACAATTATATCCTGGTACCATTTACCATCTTTATTTGCCTTTACCAACGTCCGTCTTTTCTTCCATCAAAATATAAAGCTTTAACATCACCATAACTTTGTGCAGCTTCAACTTGTAATGTTTTTCTCAATTTCTGTCTCTCTCTTCTCACCTTACTTCGATCAATAAAAAAGTCAGTTTTTTTCGGTAATGATACCCAAATCCACCAAAGTAGCTGAAGCAATGGCCGATGCAGCGCTATCTGAAACACCAAATCTGTCGGCTTCCATGGCGAGATTGGGTAAAGGGGCTCTCATCTGAATGTTGGAGCATTCATATTCAGACTCAGTTGTTGAACTTTCTTCGGTACTAGAGAGATCAGTATTAGTATCAGGTGAAAGCACATCATCAATGACTACCTTTCCGAATTCTTCATGCATGATTATTTTTCTTCGCTTACTTCATTGTAGCTCCATTTTCTTGCATTTTTTTTGCTATAGATCTTGAAAGGGTAACATCCACACCTCCAATCAGTGGCGGTTCCTCATATGGGCAATATGGGCAGCCGCACAGGGCGGCATTTGTGGAGGGGCGGCATGAGCGCCTGCAAAAAAAATAAAAATAAGAATAAATAAATAAAGAAATAAATAAAAATAAAAAATAAAATAAAATAAATAATAAAAGATCAATAAATATATTTTTATTAATAAAAAACCATCTATTGCATTTTCCATAAACCTTCCCATAAAAGACCTAAACAATGCAAAATGCTTCCAGATTAATATTATTGGGAATAAAGGCCCATACTTTAACATATGTAATGTTATTTTTCTGGGTTTGGTTAAATAGTGAAATGTATATTATTTATTACAGAACGAATCTTCACACTAAGCCACTAAGGTCTGTCAAATAACCGCAAATGGATAAGAAGAGGTCAAAGCTATCAGGTGCTCAGTTTAGAAAAAAGAGGAAAGAAGAAGAGGAGAAACGAGCAAAAGATAAAGGTATAGAGCTATGTCATCTACTCTTCACTGCTATATTGCACTGCTATTTTGTGATATAGCTTTCTGAGTCATTTGAAGTGTACTATTATGTATATAATTAGCCATTAACCAAGGAGGTTGTATTATTCATTTGTTTCCTATTCTAAAAGTTTAATAAATTGTGCTTAATAACATGTTAAATTAATTGTACTAGCCTATTCATGCATTGGTCTGTTATGTTCTATTTTACTATTTGCAGGGGCACTTTTGAAATATTTTGGAACACCCTCTGCCACTAGCCAGGATGAGAAGCCGTCTACTTCTGCCATTATTGAGGCTGAGG
The DNA here is from genome assembly GCA_023014485.1 of Bathynomus jamesi. NCBI lineage: Eukaryota > Metazoa > Arthropoda > Malacostraca > Isopoda > Cirolanidae > Bathynomus > Bathynomus jamesi. The sequence continues at coordinate 48,929 of JAJOZX010001092.1, read as the reverse complement.
AGCCATCTACCTCCTCAGCCTCACATATGTCTCCACAAATGCAGTCTGATCCTGAGGATGAAGACCCATTTGCTTCTACTTCTCCCCGGCAGGACTCTTCAGGTGAGTTTGTGTGCACATATGTCTGTGAGTGTGTGCGTGTGTGTGTATGTGTATGTGTGTGCATCCCTGCAAAGCATTTTGCAAACAGTTATAAATTATAATGTTATTATCACTGGGTCTGGGTTACTGGGTATGTGTGGTGTTTCACCACCATAATTCCATAACACCACCACCATAACAAAGTGCTGTGAATAATGTGTTATCTAACTTAGGTGTGTATACTAATGAGTAATGCTCTTGTTCTTTCTATTAGAAAGGCCTGGAGCAGAATCGCCTCCTGAGGATGAGTCTCTGTCCACCGACCCTGCTAACTGGCCTTCAGTTCTGACTGAGAGAATTCGGACACAACTGGTTTCCAGGGGACCAAGTCAAGTACCATCTGACTTTGTATTCCCTAGAAACGACAGTGACGGAAGAAGTTTCCACCATCAATACTTCAGGAAGTCATTGGTTAGTGGGGAAAATATAACCAGAAGTTGGTTGGTCTATTCCTTAAAAAACAACAGCCTTTTCTGTTTCTGTTGTACATTATTTTCCAAGAGGAAAATAAATTTAACAAGTTTGGGACTCTCGGACTGGAAGCATGCAAGCTCATTGCTCACATCACATGACAACAGTTCAGAACACCTAAATTCTATGAAAATCTGGAAAGAACTGGCAGTGAGGATGAGAAAGGGGGAGACCATTGACAAGCAGGAGATGGCACTTCTGGAGGCTGAGAAGTTGAGATGGAGAGCGGTGCTGACACGTCTCACTGCTATTGTGTATTCTCTGGCAGTTAGGAATTTGGCACTAAGGGGACATACAGAAAAATTGTTCCCACCATCAAATGGCAATTTTCTGAAAGAAGTTGAACTGATGGCACAATTTGATCCTATAATGCAAGAGCACATTAACCGTGTCCAAAAAGGGACCTCCAGTCACACCAGCTACCTCGGCCACCACATACAAAACGAACTCATTGATTTGTCGAGCAGCAAGACCATTTCAGCAATGGTGAGCGACATCAAACAATCAAAGTTTTTTTCAATAATTCTAGATTGCACTCCAGATATCAGCCACACTGAACAGTTGGCAGTTGTGATTCGGGTTGTGTCACTGGAGGGGAAGCCCCATATAAAGGAACATTTCATGGGGTTTTTGGAGGCAGAGGAGTCCACTGGTCAACATTTGGCATCTCTGATTCTGAAGAGACTGGAGGAGCTAAAAGTTCCTTTCATGGACTGTAGAGGACAATCATACGACAACGGGGCCAACATGAGGGGAAAAAACAAGGGTGTTCAATCCAGGCTCCTAGAAATTAATCCCAGAGCTCTGTTTGTTCCATGTGGGGCTCATTCTCTGAATTTGCTCGTGGCCGATGCTGCTAAGGGATCTATTGATGCCACAAGTTACTTTGGCATCTTGCAGAAGCTTTACAACTTGTTTTCAGCCTCCACACAACGATGGGCCATTTTGAAAAAACATGTGAACATCACATTGAAGATGTGGTCTGATACAAGGTGGGAAAGCAAGATCAAGAGTGTGGAGCCCCTGAGATATCAGGCAGCTGCAGTGAGAGATGCACTGATCGAGGTGAGGGACCACACCAAAGACTCTGTAATAAAAGTCGAGGCTCAATCTCTGTCAGAGGAGGTTGGGTCATACCGCTTCGCCATTTGTTCAGTGGTGTGGCATGACCTGTTGTGCCAAATTCAGCATGTGAGCAAGCAGATGTAGTCTCCTAGCATGCACGTTGATGTTGCAGTAAATCTCCTAAAAAAAACAGAGAGAGGTCTCCGCAATTACAGGGCAACAGGTTTTGTGGCTGCACAAATGGCAGCCACAGATATCTGTGAACAAATGAATGTGGAGGCTGTGTTAAAACAAAAACGGCTGAGGTCCACAAAGCGGCACTTCTCCTATGAAGCATCTGATGAGCCCTTGATTGATGCTTTGAAGAAGCTGGAGGTGACATTTTTCAATGCAGTGGTTGATGCTGCAACATCAGCCATTCAGGAAAGATTTTCCACGTTGGAAATTGTGGGAGAGAAGTTTGGAGTGCTGACACATTTCCAAAATCTCACATTTGAGGAGCTGACAGAACAATGTGTGAACCTTAGTACTACACTACACTTTAAGGGACAATCTGACTTGGATGGCAGAGAGCTTGCACAGGAGCTGAAGAACTTGCCTGACTTGCCATCAAAGACCATATCCTTGCTTGAACTGCTGACATTTATCCATGAAAGGGAGCTCTCTGAAATATATCCAAATTTGTGGACTGCTCTCAGAATTGGTCTTACTCTTCCAGTCACTGTTGCTGAAGCAGAGAGGAGCTTTTCAAAGCTGAAGCTCATCAAATCCTACCTGAGGTCAACTATGTCACAGGAACGCCTTACCGGTCTGGCCATCATCAGTATAAATCATACAATTGCTGAGCAGATTTCATATGATGATTTAATTCATGACTTTGCATCAAGGAAGGTAAGAAGAGTCAGGCTTTAGATGGCAGTTGTGCTGTGGTGCAATTTATTTTGTTTCTTGTTCAAAGTGTAGCATAATAATTACCCTCTCTTAAGTGTCTTATTCTATTTATGTGATAGAGCATTTGTACAATTTAGAAATTTGATTCTCTAGTTTATTTATGGCAGTTGTGCAATTTAATTTGTATTTTTCCTGTTCATAGTATCATAATTACATTCTCTTAAGTGAGTTATTCTATTTACGTGATGAAGGATTTGTAAAATTCAGAAATTTGAGTCTTTGTTTTGGTTCTGAAGTTCCAACAATTAGTCCAATAAAAAGTTATTTTGTGAAAGAGTTATGTCTGTCCTTTATTTTGGGGGGATTCGAATGTGTGTGTGTTGGCGAACAGGGGGGGGGGGCGCTGAAGGTGAGGTTCGCCCAGGGCGTCATGTAAGCTAGGACCGCCACTGGATAAAGTCAATACAGGACACAGGACAAAATCATTAAATACAGGACATGTCCTGTATATACGGGACGCCTGGCAACCCTAGGCTGGATGCTACATGGTAGCTATTGCAATGAAATGGAAATTAAGGCTCATTTTGTTAAGATTGAAGAGAACAGCCATGGTTTGGAAAGGCATTTGAAAGCGTTTTGGGAACTTGAATCCATTGGCATAAAGGACAAACAGGCAAGTACAGTGAACAATGATGTTTTAGAGCAATTTGAAAAAGGGATTGGGTTTAGAGAGGGTTGCTATGAAGTTGGCCTCCCGTGGAAGGATTCTTGCAAACCCGGTTCAAACCTTCAGCTAGCTAATCGGAGGTTGGAGACTTCATTGTACAGGCTAAGAAAAAATGAGGAGTTGTTAATTGAATACAATAAGGCCATCCTAAGCTATGTAAGGGAGGGCTATGCTGAAAGGGTGCAAGGTGAGCTGGTGAGCCAGGAGGCACATTATCTGCCACACCATGCAGTGGTACGGCGAGACAAAACTACCACCAAACTGAGGGTAGTTTTTGATGGCTCAGCCAAGGACAAAGGTGGTGTGTCCTTGAATGACTGTTTGGATGCTGGGCCAAATTTAAATGCAGATTTATTTTCCTTGTTACTGAGATTCAGGTTTGGTAGAGTAGCATTGACTGTAGATGTGAAGCAAACCTTTTTGCGGATAAAGTTAAAACCAGAGGACAGAGATGCAGTAAGGTATCTGTGGGTGGATACGAAAGACTTGTTGGAAAATGAACCTAAAGTTCAAGCATATAGAATGAAATCAGTGTTGTTTGGCCTCAGCTCTAGTCCATTTCTGTTGGCAGCTACTATGCAGTACCATTTTAAAAAATATTTTGAAGTCTATCCTAACACTATTGAACACATAAGGAAAAATTTTTATGTTGATGATTTGCTGTGTTCCGTGGATAATACAGAGATGGCTAAACAGATATTCATGGAGGCTAGAGCTATAATGAGGGAGGCTGGCATGGAGCTTAGAAAATGGCAGACCAATCATTCTCAATTACAAGAGTTTATGAGTCAGTCCTGTGTAGTACCTGATGCAGCAGAAAGTATTGAGGATTCTGGTATTAAGGAGTTGTGGGCAATAGACGCAAAAGTGCTAGGCATTGTTTGGCAGCAAGGAGGTGATTTGTTTACCTTCAATGGGAAATCTTTAGTAGAGCTGGCTGAGAATGAGACAAGGTGGACAAAATGTACAGCTCTTAGTTTGTCTTCAAAGGTCTTTGATCCTCTTAGATTCCTGGCTCCATTTGTGATAAAGTCAAAAATTTGGTTTCAGAGCCTCTGGGAAATTGGACTTGGTTGGGACCAAGAGTTACCTGATCATATGGTGGTAAGGTGGAAATATTGGTTCAAAGAATTGGCACATCTTGGAGACATTGAAATCCCAAGATGGTACTTTGGAGAGTTGAACAATAGTCCAGACAATTTGGAGCTGCACATCTTTTGTGATGCAAGTGAGGAAGCCTATGCAACTTGTATTTATATTAGAGGCACATTGCAAGAGGAAGTAAGTTGCAGGTTGGTTGCTGCAAAGAGCAGAGTAGCACCTTTGAAAAGGCTTTCTGTTCCAAGGTTGGAAATGATGGGTGCAGTTATTGCTAGTCGGCTTGCAGTTACAGTGTAAAAGTCTTTAGCCCTCTATGAAATTCCAAGCTATTATTGGACAGACTCCACTATAGTTTGGCACTGGTTAAGAAGTCAGGCAAGGAAATGGAAACCATTTGTTGCCAATAGGGTGGAGGAAATTCAAGCGCACACAGATCCCAAGCAATGGAAGCATTGTCCAGGTACCCAAAACCCCGCTGATTTACCAACACGAGGAATTTCAGTGAAAGATTTTGCACAGTCAAGTTTGTGGTGGAATGGGCCAGAATGGCTAAAACTTGGAAGTGAAAACTGGCCTTCTAATCAGCCTATTGTAGGAGAATGCCAGGCTGAAGAAGCATGGGTGAGTGAGGTGAGAAAATGCACTGTGAACAGTTGTCAAGTTATGCAGCAGGACCCCATATTGAGGCTTCAGGACATTAGCAGTCTGAAAAGGTTGTTAAGAGTGACAGCATGGGTATATAGATTTACCAACAATATTAAGGGAGAAACAAGAAGGGAAGGAATTCTGAACAGTAACGAGATTCAGCAAGCCAGGAAATACTGGGTGGTATATGTGCAGAAGGAAAAATTTGGTGAAGAGAATTGCTCACCAGCCATCCATTACAGGTTCTACCAACACATTCTGCTCTCAAGGGTTTGGATGTGCTTTTGGATCAGGATTTACTGAGAGTAGGAGGTAGACTACAGTTTTCTGGGCTTCCAGAGGAGAAAAGACATCCAATTTTGCTACCTTCTGGGGGGCACTTTGTGGACCTTTTGATCCTGGATACTCATCATAAGCTGTTACATGCTGGAGTTAGAGAAGTGATAATAGAGATCAGACAACAGTTTTGGATTCCCAAAATTAGACAAGTAGTAAAAAAGGTCTTGCATAAATGTGTGGTTTGCAAGCGTTGGAGTGCAAAGCAAGGGGAGTCTAACAAAGGTTATATATGTCTTTTCACATGTGCTACCACCAGAGCAATCCATTTGGAGTTGGTAAGCAACTTAAGTAGTGATGTATTTCTTTTGGCCTTTAAAAGGTTTGTGAACAGAAGGGGTTTCCCAAATAAAATCATATCGGATAATGCAAAAACCTTCAAAAAGGCTGAACTCCAAGAAGTTTGGCCCTTGCTAAAAGAGGAAGGATTCCAATCCTACCTTTCACACCAAGGGGTACAGTGGGAGTTTATTGTTGAAAGAGCACCATGGTGGGGAGGATTTTGGGAAAGGCTAGTGAGAAGTGTAAAGTGTCCATTAAAGAAACTTTTAGCTAATGCTCATTTGAGCAAAGAAGAATTCTGCACTGTTTTATGTGAAGTAGAAGCAATGGTGAACAGTAGGCCTATCACTTTTGTTTATAACAGTATGCAGGATGCAGAGCCATTGACACCAAATCATTTTCTTTGTGGTAAACGATTAACATCAAGCCCCAGTGTGCCAGAAGACTTGCAGCCTATCCAGAGCACTCAAGGAGAGTTAACCAGACGGTTCAGGTACCTTGAAGAGCTACAAGATCAGTTATGGAAGAGGTGGCAGATGGAATACTTGCCAGAACTCAATTATTACCCATCAGGCAAGGTAAAGGGCTCCAATGCAAATTGTATCAAGGTGGGAGAAGTGGTAATGATTGGGGATGAAAGACCAAGGCAATGCTGGAAGCTTGGCATAATTGAAGAGTTGTTTGTTGGCAAAGACAATTTAGTTAGGTCTGCACTGGTAAAGACTTCAGGAGGAAAGTTAAAGAGACCTATACAAAAACTCTATGCTTTAGAAATCAGCAAAAACACAGATAGTCAAGATGAAACATTTGAGTTACAGCCTCATGGAGAAGGCTTGGCTAACCTTGCAGAAGGTAATGACAACAATGCCTCTTCGGTGGGGAGTGTTAGAAAATCTAGAAGAGGAAAACCATTGTTGTCCCAAGGCGATATGATGACTAAGCTGATTGATGCAGCATTGCTTGTATATATTAAGTTAAGGTGTATATATATTCATCTCATAATTGTAAGGTTAGTGAAAAATTCACTTAATTTAGAGCTAGCATTTTTGGGCTCTTGTGGCATCATTGTTTGGGCACTCTGGTGGCATCATTTTGGGGCGCTGCGCGTCCTTTCTACTCGTTTGTGGAATGCCGTACTTACAGGGTGTGGTCTTATAGAGAGCTCTCTTGCAATTCAGTTTGGTTGTTTAGATACAAGATTGTTGCATCGTGCAATAGTCCAGGTTGTGTTGTTGTTGCAAGGTTGAGAAAGACGACCATAAATAGTGCCTCGTTTGTTTTTATCTTAAATTCATGCAACTGAGGCCTAAGGTAGGCCCACATCGAGTCAGCAACCCTGAGGTAGGACCTAATAGGACCTCAAGTCCGTAAGTTTTTAATTTTAGCTTAACTTGGGCTGTAGGTTGAACTGGTCCTTTAGAACTTGGCCGTTCACGGCTCAGCTGGGATTTTGAACCCAACAAATAAATAAATAACAATCACAAAGGTTTTGATATGTCTAGTGCAACAGCAAAGGTTTCACCGAAATCCCGAAAGGAGGAGGATCAAGAGTCAGAGAGATATGCAAGAAGATCGCCAGTAGAGCGTCCCTTGCGGAACCCATACTGACGATCTGAAAGAAAATTGTGAGAAGAGAGTTATTTAAGAATCTTCCTATTGAGGATAGATTCAAAAACTTTGGAAAGGCAAGAAATCAAAGCAATTGGATGATAGTTGGAGAGTTGAGAGCGGTTACCCTTTTTCGCGACAGGCTCAACGAAAGCGAACTTCTAGCAGGAAGAAAAAGTACCAGATGAAAGGCAAAGACGAAAGAGTTTACCTTGGCAGAATGTCAGCACAGAAGCACAGTTCTTGAGAACAACAGTATACTTATTATCTCTCGTACATTCAGAAACATTCTCTCTGAAAGAAATGTGAAGTCCACTTTTTATAAACAGTTGGTGTTTTCAATCATTTTTCATGAGTAATTTGTTTTTTGCGCACCATTTAAGTACTTTTATACCCATCTTGATGCCATTATAAATAACTGGTATACCGTTCCTCAAATCATATAAAGGATGAATTAATTAGAAGGTAAATCATAATTAATTAGCTATGGTTGTATTGATTTCCCTCAGCAATTCGTAGAAAACGAGTTCTCAGAGACTTACTTGACTACCAGAAGGCGTATTTCTTATTACCCTTCAGTTGTTGTCGATGATCACCTCTATCACCTCATCGTGTCAGATGTTCCACAAGTCCGATGTAAGTATTTCGAATTATGTGCTTTCGTCAACCAGTAACTGGGCGAGTAAGTTACAAATAACCAAGTGAAGACCATCTGACACCATTATTCAATAAGGTTCACGTTAAGGCAGAGCTAAAACTGGACTCTGGAATACATAGATAATGAGGTTTCGTTTATGACCTTCCATTACTGATTAGCAGAATTATACATGCAGACTGTACAGGGTGTCCCAGAAGTCTGGACTCGTAGGGAAAATAGACATTATATTTTTAAAGTGAAACAAACACATTTCTAATGTCAGTTTTACATATTTCAGGAAAGAAAATACCCTGATGGCTCAGTATACTAATCAAGAGAAGGTGGAACTGGTATTGCTACATGTTTCCGGAAAAATCGAGAAGGAGGCATGTTGGTGAAATAACTGACATGCCTCCCTCTGGCTTCTTTTTCCGGAAACATGTAACAATACCAATTCCACCTTCTCTTGATTGGTATACTGATCCATGAGGGTATTTTCTTTCCTGAAATATGTAAAACTGACACTAGAAATGGGTTTGTTTCACTTTAAAAATATAATGTCTATTTTCCCTATGAGTCCAGACTTCTGGGACACCATGTACATCACATTAAAATACAAATGCAGGAGCACTTAATTAATTCACAACCCATTTTCAGCTTATCCCCAAAACTGTTTGGAGGAATGGGACAGTTACCGAGACTTCGGACTCCGCTCTGCTGTTGCAGTCATTTTCGTTTTCGACCTTACTCGCGCTGACTCATTCACTCACATTAAGATGCTTCGCGATCAGGTTCGAATTGAATTTTCGTTGTCATGGTAATGCGAATTCTTGCTTAAAGGGTTCACCACCACTACAGCAGCGTTTTTCAAACGATGGTACACGAGTAGTCAACAAGGGGGGGAGGAGATTGTAGACACCAATCGACCAGCGTAGTACTCCTGGGAGGATGTTGAGCAGGAGATAAGAAGTACTGGAACTCCCGTTTCTCCTGTCACTGTTCTCCTTAGCTGATCTTTTTTCGTGTCTCGTCTACCATGTGAGCAGGCTAGCATGCTTTCAAACACACACTTCTCTTTCTATCCCTCACTACACATACATGCATCTTACACACTACACAACCTTTCCAAAACTAATATAAAAAGGCATTGTTTTAAGAGCATTGGAGACCTTGATTTCGGCTCTCTCCTTCTTCTAAGGGGAGGCACTTTTGCCAGCGCACGCCCTTGGCCTCTCCTTCCCACATAAAAAAAGTGATACAATAGAAAATTTTTCCAAACTGAATCTAGATTATTTTACTTGTAGAAAAATACAAAAATAGCGTCACAGCAAAAGAAGGATTTTAAATATGTTAATATATTAAATATATTAATGTATTAACAATATTTTATTTAGTTATATACTAATAATATTGACTGGAGTTGTAAAATGTTATATATATATAATATTGTGGCACAACTTTATTGGCATACGTGAACAGTGAGTCTCTGTATTTAAGGGATACCTAAGAAGCCAAAAACAAATGTACGAAAACTTTTGCATTTTAAATTGTTATTTTCTTAATAAAATTCTTTGTTTTACATTATATGTTGGAGTTAAATTCTTTTATTTGTTAAATTTCTCCAAACGAATGGTAAACTTTTCATAACTATCCTGTGTATGGTACAAAAGATAAGGACGCATATAACTGAAATATTCCTCTGTTCGAATACTTATGAGCATCACTGTATGTAGAGTATATTGGGCAAACAGTATATTGGGCAAATTAGCGAAATGCTCCTACAAAGGTTTATGAAAAGGAGGACTACTTGAATATTATGATAAAGCAGAATACTGTGTTTTCCAGTAATGATGAGCTATGCACAGAAGTGGCACTTTGTACTTGGCAATGATACTGCGAACTGCTGAATTCATTTATACTTAAATGTGAATAGGTCGATGTAAACAAGATCTTATTTTGGGAATAGGATATAGCGTTTAAAAATGAAAATTTTCACTTTAACCAAACAATCTAAAGTCAATCGATCTTGCTCCTCTTTCAGTTAGCTGAATCGAGGGACATTCGAGAGCTTGGAATTCTCGTGGTGGGTAACAAGAGAGATTTGGTGCCTCAGGATGGAAAGGAAACCAAGTGGTACGCAGACTCCGTCAAGAAGCGCTGGAGGGCACCTTACCTCGAGGCTTCTGCCAAATATAACTGGCACGTGGTAGCCACTTTCAAGGAGGTCCTCCTGAACTTTGAAAGGTCCCGAAGACGAAAGAACACGTGGCAAGGCCACTGGAATTTTGAAGTGTACTACTTTTTGAGACGTTTCCTTTGGTTTTTATTATTATTAAATGTTGAAGAGAAGTTTGAAATTAACTCCATCACTGTCGTAGAATAGCGCGCAAAATTCCCTGGCTAATCGCAGCTTATTATATTTTAGAGTTAGAGAATAGCTGATCACAAACAGCACAAACTGTACTTGGGTAGTGTGTTTGTCCACTGTTTCGAGATGAAGAATAGCCACCTTACTCGCATAGTGAATTTGCGATCCCAATTCGAGAATCGCTGTTTTATAGGATTCAGTTTCGTGCAGACTGTGTTTGAGACGCCTGCTCTAAAGTCTACCCTTTAACCTAAAGGGTAGGCTTTAGACTTTAGACTTTTACGGTCTATTGTGGAAGTTTTAGTGAAAGGAAATTATAATAACTTGTTATAGTGTTAATTTGAGCAGTTTTTATTTCTAAGTTTTATAATAAAGAGAGATTAAGAAAGGACTGATTTGTTGTACGTGAACTGAAGGCATCAGACCATTAGAATTTTATTCCTTAGGGCCTAGTTTTGTTTCGTAAAGGAGATCAAATGACAATCATTCTTTTATAGTATTACATTTTTATCAATATATGTTTGTATTTTGTGTTTTAAGGAAAGGGGTCTTTTCCGTTTGGGGCTAGCAGCGAATTTTAATGAAAATCGGTAGTTTTGGTCACTGATTTAAAAAATAACTTTCTTTTTTTGGAGAAATGTAAAACAAACATGTTAGAGCACTTTAAATAATTAATATGTGTTTTAACTAGCTTAAACTAGTTACAGAGGATTGTGATAAATTTAGCCAGAGTCACAAACTGCTACTGTTTATGAAAAAGTGCTTTAAGTGTGGGAAAGTGTGTTCCTTTGATAAAAATACCCAGTTCTTTCGTTGCCAAAAGCGTCGGTCAAACGGTAAAAAATGCAACTTTATGAAGAATACGTTTTTTGAAGGATCCCGGCAAATCTGTAAAAGTAGCAGAAAAAAATAAAAAATTAATGCCTAGTTAGGTCAATTGAATGCCCGGTTAGGTCAACTGTACGCCCTTGACGATTGGTTAGGTTAAGTCATGATATTTTCGTTAAAAATACATTAATTATTTAAAGTGTTCTAACATGTTTGTTTTTCATTTCTCCCAAAAAAGAAAGAATTATTTTTGAAATCAGTGACCAAAACTACATTAGTATACCGATTTTCATTAAAATTCGCTGCTAGCCCCCAAACGGAAAAGATCCTAAGAGAGGTAATGATCTAATAAAGAGAGATTTAGAAAGGACCGATTTGTTGTACGTGAACTGAAGACATCAAACCATTAGAATTTTATTCCTAAGGGCCTAGTTTTGTTTCGCAAAGGAGATCAAATGACAGTCATTTTTTTATATTACATTTTTAGCAATATATGTTTGTATTTTGTGTTTCAAGAAAGGTAATGATGTAATATAGAGATGAATCATATTTAGAATAAGTTTATATGTATGAAAGTTACATATGGGAACTCCTTATACAGGGTGATTCACTCGCTGGTACCCCCAGAATATCGTATTAGCGATACTTTGGGGGTTACCAGCGAGTGAATCACCCTGTGTGTGTATATATATACGTATATATATATATATATATATATTTATTATATATTTTTTTCAATTTCATTACTTTTTTCAGGTCTAAACTGTAATTGATTCAATTCACTTTCAGTTTTTTATTCACTCATCTACCTCTCTTCTTTCACTCATCTACCTCTCTTCTTTCACTCATCTACCTCTCTTACTTCACTTCATTGCCTTGCTCTCCTTTTCCTGAATTCGTGTTTTTCACACAATGAAAATAAATAATTAACTTGAAATAATTCTATAAACTATTTAGATTTTTTTTTCTAAGCATTCATTAAAAATGTTAATACATAGTTTCATACATGAGGTTCGCGCGTACCATGCATTTGAAGAAATGGTACCACATTGCTCATTATGTAACCAAGGTTAAGAGTGCTCCTCAAATTGCCAGGATTTTGGAATAACCTTTTGAGATTGCTAATGTGGAAAGGGATAACGACTTTTCGGCGGAAGTATTTGTGTATTTTTCCTTGGGTGCTGAGATGAGGGTACCAACCCCAAATGTTAATGTGTAAAGAGGAAAGAAGAAAAACTGTAGGGTAATTTAAAGAGGGCAATTGGAAGAGTTTGTGGTGGCCTTTGAGGAGGCGGTATCTCAGTAGAAGAAATATGTATGCAGTGGGAACGGGTGTACCAGTCTATGCTGAGAGACGAATTGAGTCAGACTGACGACAAGGAAGTTTGTTCAGGGGAAGCATAGACGGAAAGTTGGTTGGGTGAGTTTGTATGTGTGAACGAAGGAAGAGTTGATTCGATTCTGGACTTTGGAGAAGTGGACTTGAGTCTTTGTCAACTCGGGGGGACTTAGAGAGGAGTTGTGGTCAGTAGATGTGGATGAAGGGGATGATTTAAAGCAAGTACTTGCTTTAGCGGCCCAGGGTGCAGTGATTATGGCTCATTCATCACCAGGGAGTTTGTGGAAGCTGAGAGTAGCGGTGATTTAGTTGAAGTTAATTTTAGGGAGCAAATAAGGAGTCCAAGCTTGGGTGAACCAGGAGTAGGAGCACGGGACAAATAACACAAGTGACCAAGGGGAAATACCGACTCTAGTTCCAGCTCAACCACGCGTGTTAGTGCATGAAGAAACTTACGAAGATGTTGGAGAGGAAACAGTCTTTTCACCGGTTATTAGTCCTCATACTCAGTCAAAAGAAGAGTAAAGGAATTGCCTCGTGTTCAGCCTAAAATCTTTGAGTACAAGAAATATGTTCATTGTAGTGATACTAATGAGTCTCCTTTGACCGTGTGGTTTAATTTCTTTTATTTTCCTTTTTTTCTGGCTTATTTGCCTCTTTTGCCAGTTTCGTGTTTCATTCGATTATATATGTATTGGACTAGGTGCACTATTGTTACATGTTATTTACCTTAATCACAAACACCAGTGATACAAGTATAGGATTGATTGTTGAGAAGACGGTTAAAAGGAGTTTTATTTTTATGCTAAAGATAGTGAAAAAGGGAAAAAATAAAATAAAGTGTTTTAAGTAATAATTACAAAGAACCACCTTGTTTGCATAGGCGGATCCAGAGAGTGGGGGGGGCAGGGGGCTTAATTAAAGCAACGGGGCTTAATTTGGAGGCCTCATACACGTTGTTTCAATTGAGCCCCCTGGCCTCTCTCCTTCTGGATCCGCCTGTTTGTTTGGTTACTAAGGCTAACTTTCATTGCTGGATTATTAAGCTCAAAATTAAGTTTATTAGAATTATTTTCAAAGTAAGGATACGCTAAGAGTTCGAGTAACTTGGCGCGACTGGGACAAATAATTGTTTGTATTCTGATTAGGGAGATAAGAGGGCGGTATCTGGGGAAAATTGGAAAGACCGATGTGAAAAGAAGACTGAGTGATTTATGGTGCTGCTCCTTCTGGAGCTGGACGTCTCCTCCTACAACCTTTTCCTCGGGAAAAGCCAAAGGAACTGCTATCCCGTGAGCAAGATCGCAGACTGAAGGAGGATATCATTAACGGAGATGGGAGATAGTCCTACGAAGTTGGATATCCTGGAAAACCACAGGGAGAGTGAACCGTGAATATCGGTTCCAACTTGTGGAGACGCTTGTTTAATCATCCGCGTGATGAATTGATACTTGGGAACATGTACTCACTGCATACTGGTTCACGGATACATATCTCTGGTGTGAAAACTCCGGAGGAATTCCTTCATCAGGAGCTACGATCTTTAGGAACTATGGAAAATGGACCTTACATACATTACTTGAAAAGAAGGTAGAGAATTACTTTTTGAAGGTCCTTCAGGTTTGAAATTGAAATAAAGTCAATTAAATTTATTATATTTGTAACCCGAGTGTCAGGCGAATGATATTTTAGCTATATTGGCACTGGGTAAGATTAAATATTAATGTATTTTCTTTCTTAAAAAGTATACTTAACATATTGAATTATTTGTTATTTACTTGGTTACCGATATTGTTAAAAACTTTATCGTTGTACAACTCATTTGGTATACTATACATATATAGGCGCGGATACAAGAGGGGCGCGCGGGGATTTAGAATTTGTCAATTCCGGTGTCATGTAAATATTATCAGCTCAATATTATACTATAATATTATAAAATAATATTAAAAATTATTAATTATTAGAATACGAGATGTCATTCAGGTTAAACCTAGAGGAGTTAAGCCCCCGCGGCCCCCCCCCTGTATCTGCGCCTGATACAGGTAAATGTGGCTACAGGTTTATATGCTTGTGCCTTACAACACCAATTTAGTAACGTTTCGCTAAATCCAATAGAATATTAAATTTGATAGCTACAATGATGCTAATATGCAGGACCGGCGAGAGCTGCCACGGGTCCCGGGGAAGGATTGGTATAATGGCCCCCCCTGTTTACTCAGTATTTTATTATGAATGTTTTTTGTGTTTACTGCAAGATTTTCACAGTTAGAAGTGTATTTTCTTTGCCTTCTCTCTAGCAAAGTGGTAAATGATTCTGATAAAATTTAAAGTACGAGCTAACTGGCTTTCAATTACAATGGTTCCCAGATCTGTCAGTCGGTCTTGGGCATTGGTGGACCGCGGATAATATTTTATCTGTTTCAGTTTGACTATGATAATCTCTATAAAATGTATGATCATTAATTATATTTCTTCTCTGTTATTTAATCAATTGCTTTATTAATATTTTTAGATTTTATCCCCCCTCTTTCCGGGCCCCCTAGAGGTCCGGGCCCCGGGGATTTAATCCGGCTTCCCCGCCCTCTCGGCGGCCCTGCTAATATGATTCCCTATTTCATTAACACCTAGGTTTAGGTTTTGTGGTAAGCGAAGTGGCACTTGGGGGAAAGGTATGTAGAGGCGTGAAGTAGTGGAGCATTGCGGAGTCGGAGTAAAGTTGGGTTAAGGTGGCAGAGTGAATGACAAATGTTTTATGAACCAACTACTCCTGGCTATGATGTGTAAAATTTTGGGATGAGCCGTCATATTTTTTTGCTGGTGTTTGATTAATTACACCAGTACACATTTGAAAACTTGTCGATCGATTTTTACAAACTAGTTGGTGATTCTATATAATTTGAATGCGCTGATCTCAAAAATATAGTTAGTTTTTCGCTATCACGTATGGTTTTCTTACTACAGGGTGTGTCATAAATCCCCCATTTATCCCCAAATGTGAACCATCTTATCGAGACCAACATTGGATTGCACATGCTAAACCATAAATTTTGTTGTTATAGACTACAGTAACGCTTACATAATAATGTAGGATAAATACAGGGCTATTTAAAATGATTCATCCGATTTCAACTGAGAATACTTCCGTACCTATCAACCGTGCATCAACTGGGCATACACCACATGAAAGAGGAAATCTCCGAGTTATAAGATCACCGACTACATTTTCCAGCAAGATGGGGCGCCGCCTCATTGGCATTTGGATGTTCGCCGTTTTCTCAACGAAGTGCTCACTCGCCGTTGGATTGGTCGCAGTGGGCTCCATGACTTGGTGCTCCACAGCTGGCCCCCTAGGTCGCCGGATCTTACACCGTGCGACTTCTTCCTTTGGGGGTACGTTAAGGATACTGTGTACGTGCCACCGTTGCCCACATCTTTGGATGAGCTCCGAACTCGCATTGTTACTGCCGTAGAGTCAGTGACAAGGACATGCTGGAGCGAGTATGGGAGGAATTCGACTATCGTGTCGACGTTGCTCGTGTAACTAGGGGAAGTCACATAGAGCATTTATGAGGTGAGAGACAAAATTTGGACAGTTTTTCTTTTGGTTGATGTATCACAAATCACTCTGTATTTGTAACATTAAAAAATATTCTCATTTGAAATCAGGTGAATATATTTTAAATATCCCTGTATATATAACAACCAGTCTCGTTCCCAGCAAAATACTCTCTCCCCTCCCATCAATGGGTGGTTAACATTTGGGGACAGATGAGGTATTACAACACCCCTTGTAGCACGAAATCTTTAGGTGATAGAGTAAACCTAATTAAAGCAGAATTAAATAGCTCCTAGCTCTTGGACAAGCATATTGCTGGTTTATGAAAGAATAAAAAAATAACTGAAAGAAACAAAATATATTTACCTTCTTTACTTGCAAACATTTCAGGACTTATTCCA
This sequence comes from Bathynomus jamesi, assembly GCA_023014485.1. Taxonomy (NCBI): domain Eukaryota; kingdom Metazoa; phylum Arthropoda; class Malacostraca; order Isopoda; family Cirolanidae; genus Bathynomus; species Bathynomus jamesi. Next base: position 32,530 of record JAJOZX010001092.1, on the reverse strand, counting down.
AAGACTTAAGACTACGAAGGTAGATCTGACTAATGACGACTAAACCGGTGCTTCTTTGATGTTTTCTTATGCTGTGCGTTAGGCTGATCTCGTTGCAGATACCAGCAGTAATCCGCCATCATATTTGTATGCCATCTTCCTTGATATCTTCTTTCCATGGTTTTGATGTCCTGGTGAAATCGTTCCCCTTGCTCCTCACTGACATCTCCGAGATTTTCGGGAAAACGGTTAAGATGCGAAAATAAGAAGTGAACTTTCAGGCTCATGTTGCAGCCTAAGGCGCAAAACATTTTAAGCATATTTTCCACCAGTCTTTCATAATTTTGGCTTTTGTAGTTTCCCAAGAAGTTTTCAACAACATCTTTGAAACCAAGCCATGCTTCTTTTTCTTTATCGGTCATTGTGTTCAGGAAATGATCGTCTGTCAATAACTTTCTAATCTGAGGACCTATAAAAACACCTTCCTTTATTTTCTCGTAGCTAATCTTTGGATATTTTGAACAAATGTACTTGAAACACTCACCTTCTCTATTCAATGCTTTGACATACTGCTTCATCAAGCCTAACTTAATGTGTAAGGGTGGTAGGAGGATTTTATTTGGTTCAACTAGATGTTCATGTAAAATGTTCTTTGATCCTGGGGTAAGATTCTCTCTAGGAGGCCAAGTTTTCCTCTTCCAGTGCTGATCACGTGCTCGACTATCCCATTCGCAGATGAAACATGGTATCTTAGTGTATCCTGATTGCTGCCCAAGTAACATGCAAAGGACTTTGAGATCCCCACACAATATCCATCTGTGATTTTGATACTGAATTTTTTCCAGAAGCAATTTCATGTTATCATAGGTCTCTTTTAAATGAGTAGAATGGGCCACTGGGATTGATGCATATTTGTTACCGTTGTGCAGTAACACTCCTTTTAGACTGGTTTTAGAGGAATCTATAAACAACCTCCAGTCACTGGTTTGGTGTTCGATGCCTAGCTTGCACACTAATCCTGTGATGTCCTTGCAAAATACTAAGGGACCATCTTCTTCGAAAAAAGGCACGAAGTCTTTCTCACGATTTCTGTACCAAGCGAAGTATGTGTCGGATGCCAATAAATTGTTCTCCTGCAATCTAGACCCCAAAAGTTCTGCAGAGTCCTTAGGCAGATTCAAATCCCAAAGTCATTTAGTTCGGCTTGGGTTAATGGTTTAGGATCTCGGTCAGCTGGTGGCTGTTCATAAACATCATCATTGTCTGGATTTGGAGCTGAATCAGAATCTGAATTGTATTGATCCAGACTCTCGGGTGGGCGGGGAATAGGAACTTCTGGACCATGGGGTACCGGCCTTATTGCAGATGGAAGACTTGGGTATTGAAGGCTCTCTTTATTCTTTGCATTATAACCTTTAACATTGCAAGAACAGAAGTAGCAGTCGTCGGTATGGTTTCTAGGCTCGCGCCATACCATAGGGATCCCAAATGGCAAACTTTTCTTTTTACCTTTGCTCCAATTCCTTAGTGCCGCAACACACGTAAGACAAACTATGTGTGGAGCCCAACTTTTGTCTTGATCTCCTAATTTAATTCCAAAATAAGCATGGTAAGCTCTCTTAATGAAGGTCGTTACATTTGTCCTTTGTTTTACAACAACATACCGACCACAAATATAACAAATAATGTCTGGACTATGGGTACATCCTCTAGAAGCCATTATTAAAATTTTAAAGACGTAATGTTAGAATTATCTATCTGAAAAATATGAAAAAACGAAATTAATTAAAGATAAAAAGGTAAAAAATTACAAAACGCCCCAAAATTGTTTTGCTAATAACTTTAAAACTGTGGGTGATAGAAAAAACTGGTAGCATTTTTTAATTCAGCGCAGCGAACTGCTTCAGAATCACAACTCAAAATAAAGAAATCGATTTTCATGCAGACCGGTGTTATTGAATAAGAAAGGCTGTCAACTCTCAAATATATACTGTGTGTGTGTATATATATATGTATATATATATATATATATATATATATATATATATATATATATATATATATATATATATATATATAATAAAGTCAGAAGGGGGAGGGAATGGAGAAACACCACCGGAATCGTCCAGAGTTGAAAGTTGAATTGTAAACGAAAGTTTGAGCGAAGGGCGAAAATATATATATATATATTATATAATATTATATTAATATATATATTATATATATATATATACAGGGTGTTTGAAAACTTTCTGTACAAATTGTAATGGGGGATAGGCAACACCAAGACAAACCCTTTTCGTCTATAAGTGTATGTCCGCTGACGTCACCATTCGGCGCGAGAGGGCGCCGCTGTAATTGGCTAAAAGGTGAAGTGGGCTAGACTCGCGCTTGCCGCGGGCATTCTTAAATCGGACGTAGTGCGCGTAACATGTTTATTTAAAGAAGGCATGTTTATTTAAAGAAGGTGCTGAAAGTTGCGACCGGTAGCATCAATGCATGCCCGACAGCGTCGAAGCATTGACCGACGTACACGTCGAAAGATTCCCGGCATTTCGGGAACAGTTCCAGCGGCGACAGCGATTCTTGCTACGAGGTCTTCTTCTGAGTAAATGGGAGTCTCGTACACGAGGTTCTTCATGTGTCCCCACAGGAAGAAATCGAGGCATGTTAAATCGGGCGATCTCGGTGGCCAGGCTACGGGCCCACCCCGGCCTATCCATCGGTCCCCAAAAGTGGCGTTCAGATAACCCCGCACATCGTTGCTGGAGTGTGCTGGGGCCCCGTCGTGTTGAAACCACATTCGTCTACGAATAGCCACGGGAACATCTTCCAGCAGTTCCGGCAACGTTTCTTCAAGAAATATCCGATAAACCCGCCCGTCGAGTCGGGCAGGCAGCAGGTACGGCCCAATCAACTTGCCATGGACGATACCCGCCCAAACATTGACGGCGAACCGTTCTTGATGAGCATGCACCTGTAGCATGTGGATTTGCGTGCGCCCACACGTGAGAATTGTACATGTTAAACACACCCTCACGTGTGAAACAGGCCTCATCTGAGAACAGCACATAAGCCGGAAAATTAGGCTGCACCGCTGTCTGCTGCAGAAACCAGCGTGCGAATTCCACACGAAGAGGGTAATCCCGAGGTTGTAATGCCTGGACTCTCTGACGATGAAACGGATGTAACTGCTGCTCGTGCAACACTCTCCAGACCAGGTCGTGGTTCACACCGAGGATACGTGCAACACCTCGCGTGCTTGCGCTTGGATTGTCCTCAAATCGCCGTAGGATTTCTTCTTCCATGTCAGGAGTGCGCACGTTTCTCTCCGACCAGTGTCATGCATGTTTGCATGGAATGTTCCAGTTTCTCGCAGTCGCCGATGCAAATGCGCAAACGTTTGGTGGTTTGGCACACGTCTGTTTGGGAAGCGCTGTCGGTACAACCTCACAGCAGCTCTTCCGTTTCCATTGGCAGCCCCATACACCATATGCATTTCAGCCATCTCAGCAGTCGTGAAGCGCTCCATGTTACGCGTACTACGTCCGATTTAAGAATGCCCGCGGCAGCGCGAGTCTAGCCCACTTCACCTTTTAGCCAATTGCAGCGGCGCCCTCTCGCGCCGAATGGTGACGTCAGCGGACATACACTTATAGACGAAAAGGGTTTGTCTTGGTTGCCTATACCCCATTACAATTTGTACAGAAAGTTTTCAAACACCCTGTATATATATATATATATATATTCGCCCTTCGCTCAAACTTTCGTTTACAATTCAACTTTCAACTCTGGACGATTCCGGTGGTGTTCCTCCATTCCCTCCCCCTTCTGACTTTATTATATATATATATATATATATATATGTATGTATATGTATGTATATATATATATACACACATATATATATATATATATATATATATATATATATATATATATATATATATATATATATATACACACACAGTATATATTTGAGAGTTGACAGCCTTTCTTATTCAATAACACTTTATTATGTCTGAAATTAGAATCTCTTCTAAAGATGTTTTTTCTGCCCTATCTGGGTTCAACTCTAGGAAGGCGTATGGTCCTGATGGTGTTCCTTCTGTTGTTCTAAGAACTGTGCTTCTTTTGCTGATACCCTGCCTGGCAAACTCTTTCGTCTTTGTCTCTCATCTGGTACTTTTCCTTCCTGCTGGAAGTTCGCTTTCATTCAGCCTATCCCAAAGATGGGTGACCGCTTTCAACCCTCTAACAATCGTGCAATTGCTTTGATTTGTTGCCTTTCCAAAGTTTTTAAATCTATCCTTAATAGGAAGATTCTTAAACACCTTTCTTCTCACAATCTTGTTTCAGATCGTCAGTATGGATTCCGGAAGGGACGCTCTACTTGCGATCTTCTTGCATATCTCTCTGACTCTTGGTCATCCTCCTTTCGGGATTTCGGTGAAACTTTTGCTATTGAGCCAGACATATCGAAAGCTTTTGATAGAGTCTGGCGCAAATCTTTAATTTCGAAACTGCCCTCCTTCGGTTTCTATCCTTCTATCTGTGCCTTCATCTCTAATTTCCTTTCTGGCCGATCTACAGTTGCAGTTGTAGATGGCCACTGTTCTTCTTCTAAAGCTCTTAACAGTGGTGTTCCTCAGGGTTCTGTCCTGTCATCCACTCTTTTCCTTTTATTTATTAATGATCTTTTAATTCGCACTTACTGTCCTATTCACTCCTATGCCAATGATTCCACTCTTCACTTCTCCGCCCGCTTCCCAAAGCGTCCCTCACAGCAGTCGCTTCATGATTCGCGTAGGACGGCTATGGGACACCTGACCTCTGATCTTTGTGCTATATCTGATTGGGGCAGAGAGAACCTTGTGGCTTTTAATGCCTCAAAAATTCAGTTCCTCCATCTGATTACTCGTCAAAATCTTCTACACGAGTATCCCCTTACCTTCAACAATACACAACTGAATCCTTCCTCTTCTCTTAACATTCTTGGCGTTTCCTTTTCTCGTGATCTTTCAGGGAAAGATCACATATACTCTCTTTCTAAAACAGCTTCTAAGAGGTTAGGTGTGCTGTACCGCCTCCGCGGTTTCTTCACCTCCACTCAGTTGCTGTCTCTGTACAGGGGTCTTGTTCGCCCCTGTATAGAGTATGCTTCTCATGTGTTGGGTGACTCAATCCACTCAGCCGTACTTGACCGGATGGAATCAAAGGCTTTTCGTCTCATCAATTCCCCGCCTCTTACTGATTGTCTTCAATCTCTCTCTCTCTCTTCGCCGCAATTTTGCCTCACTCTCTTTACTATCGCTATCATAACGGACATTGCTCTTCTGAACTCTCTAACTGCATGTCTCCTCCTTTAAGGAGACTACGCAGTACCAGACTTTCTACACATTCTCATTCCTATTCTGTCCAACTCTCTAATACAAGAGTTAATCGCTATTTTCTCTTGCATTAGAGAGTTGGCCCCCTCCTTCCTCATAATATATATATATATATATATATATATATATATATATATATATATATATATATACACACCTCAGTCTAGTATTTTAGGGTTAATAGTGAAAACCTGTTGTTTGTGTTAAATATATTGAGGTTGGAATTAATTTTGTGAACTAAAATTTAGTCTTGTAATAATGATGAAGGTAAGTAGTATAGCCGCAAAAGGGGAGAGTGCAAGAATGTTGCAGGTTATTATGTAATGTGGCAAAGGGGGTGGGGGTTGTTGCAAAGGGGATTGTTGCAAAGGGGGATTGTTGCAAAGGGGGTTGTTGCAAAGGGGGGTGGGGGGAAACTTGGAGGCGGCGTTATCCCCCAAGAGAAAGGAGGAGGAGAGAAAGGAGGAGAGGTGTTCACCTGGCAGGAGCCAAGTGCACAGTAAGACTTCCAGCCGGGCTGGCGTTGTTTTATAGGCTCCTAATCAGCCAGAATCAGCCAGTTGGCTGAATCAGCCAGTTGGCTGAGCCAAGGTGAGAGAGACGCCTGAAGGAGAGAGAGAGAGAGACAGCTGAAGGAGAGAGAGCTGAAGAAGAGAGAGATGCCTGTAGGAGGGAGAGACGCCTGAAGGAGAGAGGATAGGTACACATGCAGGAGGTACACATGCTGGAGGTACACACACACATACGCACACATGCAGGAGTACACATGCTGGAGGTACACACATACGCACACATGCAGGAGTACACATGCTGGATGTACACATGCAGTACACATGCTGGAGGCAAACATGCAGGAGAGAGAGAGAGAGACACCTGAAGGAGGAAGATACATGCAGGAGAGAGAGAGAGAGAGAGAGAGAGAGAGAGAGAGACACCTGAAGGAGGGAGAGAGACACCTGAAGGACAGAGTGGAGTTCTCCCCCAATTTATTTTCGTTTCCCTAACCTAAGAGGCCACTAAGGGGTTTACCAAAGGGCCAGAAATAGAAGGAGCAGAGCTCCTTACTCGGCCGGAGCCGAGGGGGAATGGTTCTTCACCAGCTTCGCGATCTTTTATAATCCTCTATTCTGGCTGAGTTGCCAGATAGCGCAAGGTATTCAGTTGCCAGATAGCGCCATGTGTCCCATTAATCGTGTAACACATATATGACGGCTGTTATTCCAAATGTACTTGTATATATAATAAACTAATGAACCATATAAAATACCACAATATATATTTATATGGTTATTCAGTCTGAAGATTCAACCGTATAAAATAACACAAGCGCCTCTTTCATTACGCTTTAATAGAATTAACAAAGTTACCCTATTTCGTTAGACAGAAAACGAATTTTTATAAGGGTTACCCAACGAATTATGAGAGCATCACCGAATTAAAACTTTTATGGTAACTATATCGACATAAGCTTATTATTGTAACGTTTGCTCCCAATATAAATTTTCCTAAATAACAGTAAAACCAATTAATTTATTAAATAATTATGAAACTTCATTTAAATAATTTACGATACAATTCCAACAAACGAGATGAAAACTTATGAAACATATAGCCTCATTCCTGCGACGAAAAAATGAAAAATGACGAAAAATAAAGAAATTATTCATTTGGAATTGCCCAAGCCACTATAGCGGGGTCGGAGAATATCTGTTCTTTTAAACATCTTATTTCTGCTTATTAAATAACTTTTTAGACACTTGATTTTTATTATAAATATTTAAGTCACGAATAACAGTGGGAAAAACGTCCGGAAAAGAAAATTATGAAACATCTCCTTCCAGACCACTCTTGATATATATATATATATATATATATATATATATATATATATATATATATATATATAATAAACAACTCATGCACACACACACAACACACACACACACACACACACGATGAAAGGCAGAAACTAAATCAGTTCGAATCGTGTCCCTAGAGACCTTTTTCGTTCGAATCGTGTCCCTAGAGACCTTTTTCGGGTCGAGGGATTATCCTTCTACAAGCTATTCGAGCAGAAATCACCACTGACTTCAGATATTAATATTGTCATTGTTATTACTTCTACAAATATTTACGCGTAATTTGTATGGTGTCATATAGAAATATAATGATATATATATATATATATATATATATATATATATATATAAATTGAATTTACCGTGGTACACCATGTTTGGCAAACGCTTTAGTGGTGCAAGCCTCATTTACTGATGCATATTATATCTATCGGGCAAATAACTTTTAATTCAGTCACTGATTGACCCTCTAATACCGCAACAGCACAAATTATTGAGTAGAATGTTGTGTTCTATTACATCAAACAACTTACTCATACCCACTGCCATAATTTTCTTTTATCATAACTCAGCCGAGCAACTCCGTTTAAGCGGACGTTGGATCTGAGTAGTAGTTGGATGGGGAGTCATCCACCGCAGCAGATAATTTACATTCGATAAATGTAATGAAATAATTAAATAAAATATGCATTATTTTTATATCACGGATGGAGTCGATGTAGACAATGCAGGTCCTGAGCTTAAATTATCTAAAACCATAACAATACAAATTATCTCAATAGAATATTATGGTCTATTACATTATTACACCTTGCCCAGATCCATTACCAATAACCTCAATTTAGTAATAATAACAATTATCTCTCACACTATATATATATATATATATATATATATATAGAAAGAAGAGCGAGAGTTTTGTTCAAATAAAGGAATCAATTTATAATGAAAAGGTACGACTTGGGATGTCATTCGATTACTGAGAGTTATTAGCAATGAAGTTCAGTAGAGATTACCCATAGGACACGTAGGGTGCCCATTTATCTGCCAACCACTTTCTTTTATTATGTGGAATGACCACCTTAGACCTACAGTTTGAACCATCAACAGCCCCGCGTCTTAACCACTAGGACACGTAGGGTGCCCATTTATCTGCCAACCACTTTCTTTATTATGTGTAATGACCACCTTAGACCTACAGTTTAACGTTGAAACCGAATGTTATTTTTAAAATATAATTATGATATATTTCTTTATACCCTCTCGATTACATTAGTGACTAATGATGCGGGAAATTGAGTAAATGGAAATATTATTTTCTCGAAAACCTATGGGTGATAGAAAACTTCTGAAACCATATTTGGAATCAATATCAAAAGTTCTATACGAATCACCAAATAATTTTCAAAGGAGAATAAGAGCATTAATTCTATTAGTGAAAATATAAAGATGCAATTACTCGTCCGTACCCGTTATAGCGGAATGGTACACGCATAGCTCCACCCAGCTACATCGGCAGCCAATCACGACGAACATCTGGTCTTTTGGGCGGAGCTTGGCGAATGTGCATATAAAAGGGGATATTTTCAGTTGGGAGTAACAGTAGCTATTTTCGCATCAGTGAATAATCATTCCTCAACCATGGACCTGTACGTCTCCCCAGACTTGTATGAAGAACGTGATGCTGCAGCATTAACCACAATTAGTCTTTTCAATGCGGACTGATTGTGGCGAACTATTTTCGACGCAAACCGTAGAAGATATTTGCAGTGACGCTCCTTACAATCCGACGCAAGGGACTACCATAGAAATGTAAGTGTCCATAATTCGATTTTATATATATACGGAGAGTTGTAGTATTTCGTCAAATAGATACTTCAAAAATGTCAATCAATGTTATTTCCCCATCATGCTAAAATCGAAATTGGTAATCGAGCCAAAGATATCTTCACATAATGGGGATCTGTCTGTATACTCTGTATGTTTTCATTATTCCTTTAAGGTCCGATGAGGATTTGACACGTGTTATACAATCTTTTGAAGGGAATACGGATGATGTACTGATCAGTCAGCAGTGTCACACATCCTCCACCATAGACCTGTACGTCTCCCCAGACTTGTATGAAGAACGTGATACTGCAGCATTAACCACAATTAGTCTTTTCAATGCACTGATTGTGGCGAACTATTTTCAACGCAACCGTAGAAGATATTTGCAGTGACGCTCCTTACAACCCGACGCAAGGGACTACCATAGAAATGTAAGTGTCTATAATTAGAATTTTATATATATGGAGAGTTGTAGTATCTCGTCAAATAGATACTCGCCAAAAATGTCAATCAGTGTTATTTCCCCATTATGCTAAAATCGAAATTTTTATGGCGTTCACTCCTCGAACCAAAGATATCTTCACATAATGGGGATCTGTCTGTCTGTATACTCTGTATATGTTTTCATTATTCCTTTAAGGTCCGATGAGGATTTGACACGAGTTATACAATCTTTTGAAGGAATACGGATGATGTACTGTCAGTCAACAATGTCAATAATGTAAGTGTTTTTCGATCTTTTTGGGATAAGAAGACACAATATATTTTCATAAATTTATTAAATGAAAGAAATCAGTACAATAAACGAATATACCGTTACAAATATACGAACAAAAACATTATAATATACAACGAGTACGTACAATTGGAAAACGGTTTTTTATCTGTCTGCATACCATTTCATCGTTTCGGTGAGTGTGACACGGGTCAAATAAATTTAAAAAATTTATAAATTCTTTATCATTTGACATATGCATGAGAAATGAGACACAGTACATTCCGCAAACATTAGTAAAATATCCCTGCATACGAAATGGGTTCCATACAACTTCGGGAATATGTAACTGAGCGAGAAATTTTACAATAATAGGGTCACTCCAGGGTTGAGCACCGAGTGAATCAAAATAGTACAGGCGCTGTCTATTTTTAAAATAGACAGCGATCCAGTGAATCCCTTCATTACCGATGATGTCTGTGTTCACAATAAGACTACCGCATTCTCGCGTACTTGGCAAACTCAATGTTTCATTCTTCGCAAACACGCCGATAAATTTGGAACGTGTGACTCGCTCCATTACTTTCTGAAGTGTATTAGCATCCATTTTAAAAGTCAGTGATAACGCTTCTAAATCTATCTACTTCTATTAGGGCTTGCGATTCGAGATATACTAGTACACTAATAGGAGCGTCTATAGGCTTGGCGAATTCCAGCCGCACTGAGATGTTACCGCTCTGCTGTGGTGTTAAATGGGTATTTACGCTAGCAGATAAGTCAGTGTAATGTCAAACGGATAAAGGTTAAATTGATCAATGAATTCTTCCTGCGTTACCCCATTACCAAGCTCATCACAATCACCTGCAATATGGGTCAGATTACTATAGGCTCTGGCACAAAGAGGTAACACAGCGTCTGATGAATAGTCCGTACCCATTGTTCCACCCAAAGCAGTGCCATTAACGTATAGAGTTATATTTTTAAGTCCGAAATTCTCGAATTTAAAGGCACTCTTTTTATATTTTCCATTCACCGAAGCGTGGTCCTGCATGCCGATTAATATCCTTTTAGGAAGATTTCCCAGGGCAATGTTTTCTATCTGCTTCGATGCCAACCTGCAGGAACCGTATATAGTTTGATCTGCACTCTGTTAATAGGATATTTCACTGTAGCGTTTAGTAAATTTTTCTCAATTTCTAGTTGTTTTGGTGAACTTAATTTCACTCGCCGTACGCGGAGGTATGTGTCCATAATGTGAACCACAACGGACTTTGCACCCTCTTCTTGATTCGCATCCAGATTTAAGCAGATCTCAGGACTCGTGCGGGTGAGCTTTATTTTCATATCCACCCCGTTCACAAGCAACTTCTCCTGGAAAGTGAAATCTGTGTGCAACCGTCCAAAACACTCGTATATTTTCTTTTAGAATTTTTAAATTTGTCCTTTTACTATTTTCATCTTTAGTTTGATAATATCCCTCCGCACTTAAAAAGGTAGCCTTCGCTTCTTTGGAAAAGTTGAGGACATTTTCCAAATAGGCTCGTAGATGATAGTACCCCGTGCCTGCCGATATGTTGGTCTGATTTAAATATACGTCACACTGGTTGAATATGGCGTGCAGAAAGTTTGTTTCAGGGTATACAGCATATTTGTCATCGCAGGCCGTTCCATCAGAATGGGCTATACGTAGCTTAGCGTACATGTGCACACAGCTTGGATCAAAAAAGTAGGGACCTGAGCTGGTATCACGAATTCTATAGGTGCACTCGGTGAACTAATTGTGTTTAAAGGGTTAATTGTAATAAAATCACTGTGCTCAATAGAAACTTGGGTTGGCGGGAGCTCAAAAAGGACAGCTCCGATTTACAGCATTGTGAACTACATGGGTGGATGAAGCGTGCCATGGCGAAATAGTGACTCCTCTCTCGACAAGTGGTAAACAAACTATGATTCATGAGATCAATATCCTTAGCTTATATCAGTCAAAAAAGTGGTCAACCATAGGTTTCATTCGCCTACAGCATTTCTTTTTTGATAGCCTTTTACGTTTAATACCACGTGACCCCTTCTTCTTCTTCCGGGGAGCCCTCTTCTTCTTCCCGCCACCACGCATTTTTCTCTTTGCATCTTTGATGATTTCGTTCCGTGTACGCTTTAAATGTTTTTTTAGAGCTTCTTTAGGTTTAGCCCCGGCCAATATGTCTTCTGCAGTGTTAAGGCCTGATTGTAGCGCTTTCCTTCCAAGGTATCTGGCACCCCTCTTCAGCAAAGGAACAGCCGTACGTAGTATGGATGAAAAAATGGATCCAAGTCCACTACCGCGCTGGTATCGCATCCCTCGATAGACGGTGAAAGGTTTCTATCCATTATAACTCAGTGCGTCGAAAGTGTAGCTTCACTGTTAAGCTCCCGTTACCGAATGGGAAGTTTTCGCCCTCATCGTTCTTATATATATTGTGATATTGGTTATTAAATTAGTTGCGACATTCATATAATGGGGTCTGTCATATGTAATACTCAAACTCCTTCCTCTATGGTTGGGGATGTGAGCAATGCGCAGCAGGCGTGCCTGGGTATCCCCAACAAACTGGTGCTCCACTATATTACTGTAAATATAGCACATGTCTGGGACCTTTCAGCCAATTTCTCCATCTTCAATTGATACATTAATCTGGACAAGTTATACTGTGTCTCGTGAAATGTGTCTTCTGGAAGGCTGCGCTATATCGGCCGTTGGTTAGAATTTTGAACTTTCTATGTTCTTTAAGACATCTGTTAGTCTTTGATTTTAGGATTAGTGTATGTGCAGGGTTGTTTACGATTTCATATACTAAATCATTCGTAAGGTTTGAGTTTCTTAAACTTACGTTTAAGCCTCTCACAACATCCTCGGCCGAACCATATTGACCCGGCCCTAGTCTTACTTCTGTACTGTAATACCGTGCAATCTTAGTCCGAGCGATGCGCATAGTTTTCATCCATAGCTACCCCAGCTTTTTCACACTCGTCAATGTCTCTAAGAATCGTAAAAACGGTTTCTTTATGTTCAATATTTAAAAGACGGTGTCCAGCTGAATTTCGCATATCCCCACCTCATACGAATCACGACCCAATTCAATGTGCCCATGGAGTTCTGTTACAAAGTTGGCTAGCGTGTTGTTAGGGTGTACAGACAGGGACGAGGAGGACGGGAGTGTGACGTAGAAATGGTTAGGAGCCATGTTGCATACTATTTAAGCTTCATTATTGCATCAGCTTTTATATAGGTGTTGAAGCTTTCTGGGTACCCTAGCCATTTCACCAGGTACATTTTTCTCCTTCCTGAACCTTTGCTTCCTAAAATTTTCTCAATTTTAAACACATTTTTTTCTAAATTAAACGCAACTTTCTGCAATTCCTCGCGGTAAAAGCCTCCTGAGATTTCTTCCCCATTCAAATCTTCAATGTAATACATCATTATCACACCTTTAGGTCTCACAGCCCTAACTTTAAAAATCTCGCGTGTCCATCCTTGCTCAAAACCCTTTGCGAATTTATTCCCCGAACGCGACAGCCTTACATAATCATTGATTTTGAAGCGCACAGAGTGTGGTGGTGGTGGTGGTGGTGGTCCATCTCTTCTCGGGAGCGTACCTCTTTCTAAAACTTCGTTAGGTGTTGCCCCAATCGTGCGATGGTGTGAGCGGTTGTAGGATGATGCCAATGATTCCAGAATGTCTAGAAATCTGTATGTGTTTTTATGTGTAAAATAACGGTGCATGCGTTCCTTTATGGTGCGCTGAACTCTTTCAGCTAAAGAAGCCTTATGTATAGAATTGGTTGTGTAATAGCTGATATTAAACTCTGTCAACATATTCTGAAAAGCACGGCCTATAAACTCCTTCCCCATATCCGTACAAAAATAGCCAGGAACCCTGTTTTCTTTTAACATTAGCGTTTTGGTGGCTTTAGCAACTGTTTCAGGTGATTTATTTTTCAGAGGAACTAGCCACAGATATCTAGAGAACACGTCTATTATGACTAGAATGTAGCGGTAACTATCGTTATACACAGAATATCTTTGCATGTCTGTTAAATCTGCTTGCCAAATAGAATCAATCGAGGAAGCCATTGTCTTGGCTGTTTTAAACCTTTTTCTCACAGGCTTATGAAGCGTATAAGCGTCCTGCTCCCTCAAAAATCTTTCAACATCTTTTTTTCCTACTCCGTAAACACTTCTGTACAGTCTATCTACGCCCCCGTAAGAGGATGGGGTAGAAATGTCATAATAGCGTTTAGTTAATACGTTAGCCATTTGCGTATTTTAGAGGCACGTGGGTAGGGTTGGTTTAACCTCTTCTTGCTCCTCTTCAAAGGTGTTACCGCCGGGGGTGACGGCGCCTTCAACTGTGTCACAGGCGCTGCATGTTCCAAGTCTTTTAACCTGTTCAGATTTCCTATCAACGTTTTAGGGACATTTATTTGTTGTAGTCTTGCTTTAATATGCTTCCATCCTGATGGTGATGGCCTATCCCACTTTCTCACCAGATCATGGACAATGTCTACGATATTCGATCCCTGTACCTTTGATCCTTCCACAATGATCTCCCCTGTATCGGTCCATTGTATGGCGGGATCCTCATTCAATAGATTATAAAGACTTAAGCCTTTACTCCTCAATGTAAGTGGGAGGGTATTTTTTAATACATGTTCGATATGTTGTGTGGCTAATCTTTTTGGTTGGTCAGCTGTGTCGTCGGGTACAGATCCTATGTCGCCATCGTCCCCCGTGCTGTGCCTAATAACCACAGGAATCTCTGTAGGGCTCTTATAATTTTCGTACTCGTGAAGAAATTTCTGCAGAGCTTCTTGGTATAAGATTCTTTTCTCATCAGGTGTTTTTTCACTGTTTAATAGGGCTAACAATTCGCTTTCCATTCTTTTAAGTCTGCTTTTACGGGGATCTAGATCCGTGTCTCTTTGCAGTGAGGCGTACACCTCGTGGGGAATCACTACCACTTTCTTCATTATATTAATCTAGTCAGTAAAGGGCCCAAAACTGAAAATAAGATGGGGAGAAATGACCCTCCTGTTTGCACAATAACTCGTTTTTTCTTCGCTACAGTTTGACTTTTACGAGCGAGTGTACGTATTATGTTCTTGTAGCGGCGTAGGCGAGCCTTCTGATGGGCTTTCATTGATACATTGCAATTTATAACGTTAAGACAGATTTCACAGATGCATTTTAAAAAGTCGGCGTCGATATTTTTAATAAACATCTGCTGCATTGCCCGGGGCAGTCGATGATAGATTTTTATTAATTCATGGTATTTCTTTAGTCTCTTTGTCATTCTGGAATATACACCGTTTCAGGCTCGTTTGGAAATATATTCGTTCGCAGAAGCACTCTAAACGTGTTTCGCGGATGAAGGTCGCAAAGCAAATATCCGTAACGCATGCTTGTAGCTTCTTTATAAACTTCCAAAAACTCCTTACGCTGATTCGGGAACATTTGATTGGCTAATACCCCAATTTGTGATACATCTCTACGTTGCGCGAATAAGACTAGATATTGCGTATTTAACGACACATCGCGCATGTATCTATTTTTGAAAAATAGATTCTGATTGATGAAGAACACGCTTATGTTAAGATGGTGGGAGTATACTGTAAATGTCTCGGCAAACGTTTTATCCATCTCCAACATGAGATCGTCAATTACAATGATTGTATGTTCAGTTCCCTTTAGCGAATTAACGTCATATACACCTTTGTGGAACAAAATATCATCTTGGTACTCGTTGAACACTGATTGATACGTCGAATAGCACCATATAACTTTATGCACAAATTTCGAGAACATCTCGCCCTTTTCTTTAATGATTTTAAGCATAAACACAGTTTTACCACATCCTGTAGGTCCAGATATAATACATGTGGATGGGCTCGTGAATCTGAATTTTTCTACAGAGTCCATTTCTAACACGTCACACTCCTAAGTGGGTCATTTACAAAATATTACAAATTTTGAGTGCTGATCCTTATATTTCTTCTCCCACAGAACCGACGATGAGGTAGAGCACCCTATCATTACGGATGACGATGACTGTAGTTGTGATCTCCTCCCCTGAACCCTCACCAGCGATACAGGTTGCACGTCCAAAGCGGAGGTATGAGAACCCCACATCAGGTATAAAGCGGCCGAAATACGTACCTGTTGCAGCAGACCCCCAACCCTCAACCTCTTACGCAACAACCTCCCCAGCAGCAGCACCTCCCGCTAATATACCCCCTTATTCCGCCCCCCGTTCTGTTAAGTCTACAATAATAGATCCCCAACCTCCCACGCAACAGGGCCCCCATCAGCAGCACCTAATATACCCCTAATTCCGCCCCCCGTTCTGTTGAGGATGTTATTACGTTCGAGTTAGTGCGCGCCGCAGCCCCCACCCCCGCCTTGACTAGAAATCGGTATAGAGTCAGGGTCGACCCTAGAGCCCTGTATAGCAATGGAATTGAGCGCGGGATACGCAGGGTAGTACAGCATATTATAGAGTTTGCTCTTCAGAATCGCGACGAGCGTGAGGTCAGGACGAGTCTGTCCTTTGGGTTCGGGTCAGATGACGGTGATGTAGACGATTATTGGGTGATAGTACCGTTCAGACGTTTGGCTGCTGAAGATGTAGAATATATATTAGGGCGTATAATGCAAGCCGTCCAAAGTAGTATAGCCTTCAATATGGACAACTTCACGGTAAATATTGACCGTGTATTCCGTGTTGCGGGTCATAGTGCCATACCGTACACTCTTAACTTCAATTCTCCAACTATTTACCGAAGGCATATAAACGTCGATCGTGGTTGCGGCTTTATAGCAGTACTCTTAGCACGTATGTTTACTGTACAAAATACACGGACTCAAAAAATTTGGCTGCCTACGATCGTTGAGCGTGCCCGTAAACTAGCTGTAGACTGTGAACTTGAATTTGACTGTAATATGGGTCCTGAAGAGCTGAGAAAGGTAGAACAGGAAATGAATGTGCGCATAGTTGTATTTGGTTTGGATGATCGCCGCCGGACTGTGTATGTTTTTAAAAGCTGTGTGAGAGATCGTACAAGACCCCTACTTATTTTAGGATTGTCAGGGACAACGTATCTCCCCATCCGTAATATAAGGGGGCTTTACGCGAGTTATGACAAAAGTCGAAAATATGGGAGACATCATGATTTGTGTAAGGGGTGCCTCGAGTTTCCGGATGATATAGTGAGACATTGTAAAGAATGTCACATGGTATGTGAGCAGTGTAAAAGCACCAAATGTGAAAGCCGTGTAGTTGAGAAGAGAGACTGTGATGTGTGTAGACGCACATTTTTCAATAATAGCTGCTTTGATCTCCATAAATCAATTGGTACGTGCAGGAAAATGAGAATCTGTGAATGTGGTATGTTTCACACAATGGATAATTGGGGAAAATTTAAGCACAAGTGCGACGTAATTCACTGTCCTACATGCCAGGAGGAATATAAGGCGGATGGAGTAAAGCATGTGTGTTATATGAAAGATGCTAAGCCTAAAAATAACCCTTGTATAACTGTGTACTACGATATAGAAACATATACGAACGCTGAAACCAAAGAGGTAATTCCACATTTACTTGTGAGCCAGACCATCTGTGATGAGTGTATGGGTATCGAATGTGATGAGTGCCCCAAATGCGGTAAACGGACAAACGTTTTTAAAACGAATGTCAGCGATAGTCCTGTGAAACTATTTGTGTCCTATATTGTCAAGTTAGCCGACAAGTTCAAAAAAATGACTGTGTATATTCTCGCCCATAACGGGGCAAAGTTTGACACGCAGTTCCTTTATAAGGAGTTGCTTGAACACGAATCCTCTGAGATATTTACAGGTGATCCATTGAAAAGAGGCAACAAATTAATACAGATGCAGATAAGAGGCAATGTACAATTTAAAGATACTTTATTATTCACACCTTGTAAATTAGCAAAGCTACCCAAGGTGATGGGAGTAGCAGCTGAAGTTTCCAAAGGATACTTCCCATACACTTTCCTCACCAGCGAGACTTTAAACTACGTAGGCCCACCACCCCCCAAACATTATTTTGACTGCATGGATGAACGTGAAGACTTTGATCGATACTACGACAGTTTTAATGAAAGTAACCCTTATAATATAGCTGATGAATGTGAGCGTTATTGCGTGAATGATGTGCGCGTGCTTAGAGTATGTTTCCAGGCCTTTAGAAGTATGTACATGTACATAGCCCGTTTCAAATGCGATCCACTGCAAGTCGCAACCACCATCGCATCATTATGTTTTACGGTGTTCAAGAATAACTTCATGCCTAAAGACACCTTAGCCATTATTCACCGAAACAACCCCCGCAGTTACGGACACAAGGCTATTTACTGGCTCATACACCTGCAGCAACAAACAGGTGTATACATAAAGCACGCCCGCAACACGGGTGAAGTACCCATTAAGATTAATGGACGTGTTTTTTGGGTTGATGGTTAAGTGAAAACCGTGTCACTGGTGTGAAGACTGTGTATTCCTTTAATGGATGCTGGTGGCATGGATGCCCCCGCCCTGAGTGCGGTATCGTCGGAGATATCCACGGTAGATCTCCTGCCGACTGTCTTGCAGGGACCCGCACCCGCGATCAACTTATAGGATCACAGTTCACTCACAAAGTCTTGTGGGAGCATGAATATGATGCACGGATGGAGACAGACGATGTATACCGTGAGGAAATAAAAACGATCAAGCGTTCAATGGTGCTGGACCCTCTCAAATGTGGTGATAGCTTGTTTGGAGGACGTACAAATCCATTCAGACTATACTTTCCACCTACGGTGGGCGTGAAGCTCCATTACTACGATTTCTGTTCTTTATACCCATACGTGATGAAGAGCCATCCGTACCCCGTGGGCGCTCCTGAGAAACTGGTGGGACCTAGCATACCCTCCATCAATGAATTTTCAAAAAATTTGAATGATCATTACTTTGGGCTCTCTTTCGTAGACGTACTCCCCCCAAGCAGTTTATGGATGCCTATCTTACCTGTCGTTATCGATGACAAGCTCATGTTTCCCCTGTGCGTGAAGTGCGCGGAAGAGGATAACGGCGAATGTAACCATATACCCCACCAGCGTAAGATCAGAGGCGTATATACAAGTCTTGAGCTGGCCCTAGCCGTACGCCTTGGTTATAGAATACTGAAGATACACGAGGTGTGGAGGTTTCAGAAGCTCCCCAACCTTTTCACACCATATATAAACGCCTTTTTGAAGGATAAGGTTGAAGCATCAGGGTATCCGCGAGGAGTTGATACCGAAGAATGAAAAGTCTGCCTATATTCAACGTTACTGCGACCGCGAAGGTATACAACTTGATCGTGTCCAAATTGTAAAGAATCCTGGCAAGCGCTTTAGTGCAAAATTGTGTCTAAACAGTCTATGGGGAAAATTTGCGCAGAATACCGGCAGAGGGAACATTCATTTGGCACAAAGTTATAGCGATGTCTGGGATTATGCCAATGCCCCCGATAAAGAGGTCATGGAGATCGTGAATGTAGGTAATACTTACGTGATAAAGTACAACAACACTGAATTTGCCACAGATACCTCAAGGGTTACAAACATACCTGTGGCGAGCTTCACAACAGCCTACGCCCGTATAAAACTTTGGGGTCTATTGCATTCTCTTGGGCGGAGAGTATTGTATGCCGATACAGATAGCGTGATATTCACAGAGAGGGAGGGTGATTACATGCCCGCTATTGGGGAGTTCCTCGGCGAGCTCACTGATGAGATCAAGGATGAGTATGGGGACGACGCATACGCCGACTCTTTTATCTCAACAGGACCTAAGACTTATGGGGTACGGGTCAGGGTAGGGGAGGAAATGAAATATATCGTGAAGGCAAAGGGTATTACGCTCAACCATGCGAATCGGGAGGTTGTTAACTTTGAGTCGTTGAAGGATCTAGTATGTTTGCAACCTCACCAACTAATTGTAGGCACCCACAATTTTCGGGCGCAGAAGCTGGGAGGCGTGAAGGAACTTAGGGGTACGATGGTGTGCCGTAACACCTATAGGAAACGTTACCAGTTACCTGGTACCTATGATACCGTACCCTTTGGATACCAATGATGCTTCTAACTCACACGTCTTGTATATAATCGTATCTATTTGTAAATATATATGTGTATATATATAACTTGAATATCTCGTTTATTAAATCGTATTTGTAAATATATATATATAACTTGACTATCTCGAATCGTATTTGTAAATATATGAATATCTCAATAAATCAAATAGCGTTTCACTTTCTCCTTTGTGTGTGTGTGTGTGTGTGTAGGTGAAAGTTCTAAGCTCCGCCCACTGCGTGAGTCATGCTACTCTCTGGGAGTCCCTGCGTGGTCAGTCGACTGCAGTAAGCCCGAGAGATCAGACGTGTACTCAGATCAGACGTATATTGAAATGGCTACCTTTAATATCGCTTGCACAACGTTTATGAAATGGTATTCAGTAAAGTGTGAGGATGTGGTGGATACCGAAAAACTTCCTATTCCCCCCTCCTATGCCTCTTTTAAAACCACATTGGATTGTGCGAAGTTCCAAGATGTACAAATACTCTACGGATGTTCTGGTGAGACTGTTGAAGGCTTTCGTTGCACAGACGATGTGCTGAAGTATGCTGCAGGGCTAAACTTTATAAAGTCTCACATACACCGTGAAGTAAAAAAACAACGCGTGCAGAAGAGAAGCAGCAGGTATGGATAATGAGCCTTGTGGATGGGTGGTGTGACAAGCGGTATCTCGTCATGCTACACCATGTCGAATACTCATACCCTACGTCTGAAAATGTGAATCTCGTGATCATGGACAATCTTAGGTGTTTTTATCACTATATTAACGTATTTCATGATGAGGTTCATAGTGAGGTTGTGGCTAGTGCCATGCGTGAGTTTTTAACAGATTTTAGAGACGAGTATCGTTTGATGGGTAGAAAGGAAAAATATGAGCATATGTTCCTCTCAAATAGTGCGCCGGAGTGTGGAGATGATTAGCTCCTAGTTCTTATCCAAAGTGCGTAGGCTGGTAGTGACGAAACGGAAAAACAAATATGTGCAACAATTCGAGTCGTACGAACATGCCCATTCACGTATCATCGAGTCAGCCGCCCGTCGAACCATTCCTGCCTGTGCCTCACACGGCTCATAGTTATCTCAGAGCTTGAGCCGAGTGGACGTGCGCTCTTCGAATACGATGGAACTTCCTTTGAGCAGCATTCTCAACGCCTGTACGATGTGTCCGTGACGAAATCGTTGCGCGTGTTCAGGCGTAATTCCGGTACCATTAGCTATGTACTGGAAACGGAATGTAGACCGACAAACAAACGGGTTTATTTAAGTATCGAGGAGATGAATAGAATCTTTGTGATAGTTGAGAAGTGGTGTGAAGATCGTTATAAAATACCTGCTAACGTAGGTACAAGAAGAGAGCAGATTAGTGACGCACCCTCATACGCCGTTGTATGTACGTTATGTATAAATAACGATCGGCCGTGCATTGATATAAGGCTGATGTGGAAGAATGCTTCTGATAATAACGCTCTTATTCCTACGCGAAACCGTTTCATCCTCGACAGAATGTTTGAAATCGTCGGATTCCGTAAACTGAAACCTATATTAGACGCGCGTGTTACGGATATGTTTTATTTTGATACAGTACTTGAATACGCATACACCGCTCTGCTCGATGGGTTTACCGAGTGTAGGGCTGGTGAGAATGGTCTAGTGCTGGATGTTTATTTAAAAAGTTTAGACTCTCTGAAATACCATGAACTTTGGTACAAAGCAATTGATCGGTACAAGGCTGAGCTCACCTACACCGTTCACCCTGAAGAACTATTTCTTTATATAACGCGCAGTTGTCGTAACGATTTAGAAGATTATTTCAATTGCCGCTATGTTGAGTGAAGAGTTCACGATTGATAAGCTCGAGTCGGTAGAAATAAACCCTCGATTGGAAAAGCGTTCTTATAAACTTGTGTTTAATAATGTAGCTAACGATGAACTCTTTGTGCGTGCTTTTGATTGTATTCTAGACGTGTTTAAAGATGACTTACCAACCGGTTGTAAAGTGGGAACAAAAATAGTACTGAACGATATGAAAGCCCTTCATATCGAATACAGGTTTCCCTATACTTTAAGCGGTGAAATATTATTAAGCCGCATATACTGCGTAATGCAGAGCAATAATGATGTAATTGTAAACTCGATTAAGACCGAGTTTAGTATTTTGAAAAAAAAGTGAATTGTATATATATATATATTTGCTTGACATTTCCCCGATTATACGCATATTTCTATTGATTTGTGTTTATATATATATATATATATTTTGCTTGATATTTCTCCTGTACTGTTATGTACATATTGAAGTGTATATGAAATGTATATTTTATTTTATATATCACCATAATTGTGTGTGTGTGTGTATATTTCTCCTGTACTGTTATGTACATATTTCTATTGAAGTGTATATGAAATGTATATTTTATTTTATATATATATATCCATAATTGTGTGTATATATTTCTGTTATACGCATATTCCTCAAATGTATATTTATTTTCTATATATTTATAATAAAAAGAATGATGCAATGTTGTTTATTGTTATGCCTTCTACTACCGGTATTCTAATAATGTATACAACAGGTATCTGGCAATATTTAAGCCTTCTAAGCCAACTGGCTGATTAGGAGTCTATAATAGTGTATACAATGGTATCTGGCAACTCTGTCTTCGGAATACATGGCGCTATCTGGCAACTCAGCCAACTGGCTGATTAGGCGTATATAATAATAATGTATGCAATAATACTGCTAAAAAGAGGTATCTGGCAACTCATTTACAGCCAACTGGCTGATTAGGAGTCTATAATAGTGTATACAATGGTATCTGGCAACTCTGTCTTCGGAATACATGGCGCTATCTGGCAACTCAGCCAACTGGCTGATTAGGCGTATATAATAATAATGTATGCAATAATACTGCTAAAAAGAGGTATCTGACAACCATTTACAGCCAACTGGCTGATTAGGAGTCTATAATAATGTATACAATGGTATCGCGGTATCTGGCAACTCAAGCCATTTACGCCAACTGGCTGATTAGGAGCCTATAAAACAACGCCAACTCGGCTGGAAGTCTTAATGTGCACTTGGCTCCTGCCAGGTGAACACCTCTCCTCCTTTCTCTTGGGGGATAACGCCGCCTCCAAGTTTCCCCCCCACCCCCCTTTGCAACAACCCCCACCCCCTTTGCAACAACCCCATTTGCAACAACCCCCGTTGCAACAACCCCCTTTGCAACAACCCCCACCCCCCTTTGCAACATTACATAATAACCTGCAACATTCTTGCACTCTCCCCTTTTGCGGCTATACTACTAAGGTATTTCGAGATGGATTTAATTTTAAAATTTGTTTGTGATAAGGTTTTACAAAGAAATTGAAGTAATGTAATTTTGAAATAAATGATGAAATAAGCTTTATCTATTGAAAATATTTGTATAAGAAAAAATAGTAAATCTTTTCGGTTTGGCGGATTGCTACAGATTTTGCGAAACTTAGAAACTTAGCAAATCAATTATTTACAAATTTTATCCTAAGGAAATGTCGGTGCTGGTTAAGTATGCGGTCTACCATCTGAGTTTTGACAGAATATTTTCGTTAAAACTAACGAAAATATCACGACTTAACCTAACCAATTATCAAGGGCGTACAGTTGATCTATTATTGATAATTGGTTAGGTTAAGTCGTGATATTTTCGTTAGTTTTAACGAAAATATTCTGTCAAAACTCAGATGGTAGACCGCATACTTAACCAGCACCGAAGTGTCTAATTCCTAACGTAACGTAACTAAACCTAACCTAACCTAACCTAACTTACATTTCCTTAGGGTAAAATTTGTAAATAATTGATTTGTTAAGTTTCGTAGGAGTCCGCCAAATCGAAAAGTTACCCAAAATAGTTTCAATTGAAAGTGGGTCTATAATGGGATTCACGTTTCCTCTCAGCCGGGAAAATTACTTGGGATCACCCGAAGATCAGGGCCCCCATGTATTTTTATTTTTTGCTTTACAGTACCAAATATAATAATAAATTAAATTGAATGCCCGGTTAGGTCAACTGTACGCCCTTGACGATTGGTTAGGTTAAGTCGTGATATTTTCGTTAGTTTTAACGAAGATATCATTTGGTAATTGAGGCTGGGGGCCCTGAGCTTCAGGTGATCCTAATTTTGTAAATAAATGTATGAAAACTTTTGCATTTTAACTTTTTTTATTTTCCCCAAATTCTTTGATTAACATTATGATTAACATTTGATCAACATTATATGTTGGAGTTAACAAATTCTTTTATTTGTTAAATTTTTCCAAACGAACTGTAAACTTTTGCTAACTATCCTATGCATAGTACAAAAGATAAGGACGAATATAACTGGACGAATACTATAAACGTCAGTCACTGTATATGAATTATTCAGTCGAACCACTGACACTCCACTTGTCCAGAGCCGTCTTGAGGTCTTTTGGGACCTCCGGGCACAAAGAAATTTGGAGCCCCCTAACTAGCTCAAAACATATTTTTTTAGTAAAATATTGACGTTTCGGGATTTAGGCAATATACAATATATATATATATATATATATATGAAAATTATTTCACGAAAGTGACACGTGAAAAATATTTATGATGAATAAAACCACGAAGGGAAAAGAAACACAAAGTGGTACTCAAGCGCTTTCGTCTGAATTCCTTCAGAATGGACTTAAACAAAAAGGGCAGGTTGCTAAATCTGTGGTAAAAATTTGTTTTTGTCTCTGTTTCCTTATAAATCTGTATGTTTCTCTTACAATTTTATTTTTCAATTTATTGCTGTATGCGTGTATATATATATATATATATATATATATATATGATGAATAAAACCACGAAGGAAAGGAAACACAAAATGGTGCTCAAGCGCTTTCGTCTAATGACATCCTCAGGAACACTGAAGTACATAAAAAGGTTAAGCCTATATATAGGTTACAGAAAGAAAAAAAAAGAAAAAATAAATAACATACATACGCACACACACATATACATATATATATATATATACATACATATCTATATATACAAATACATACATACATACATACATACATATATATACAATAAACAGAGAAGTAAAATAATACAAAAATAAAAAAATAAAAAAATAATTAAAAATTAAAACCTTAAAGGATTACGAGTGAGGCGTACAGATTTGTAAGGAAAAATATCGATTTTTAGCACAAGATCAAATGGATTATAAAAATACAAATTTATACTGGAACTCTGCCCGGGTTTTAACGCACTGCTGCCTATGGTCAGGTTTCGATATATATAAAAAATAAAATGCAAATTAAAAGTTAATAAAGTAGAAGACAAGTTTACCAAAGATTTAATGTTTTACCCTTCTTATCTAAATCTGTTTTAAAGGAATTCAACATAACAGGATCGAGTTGAAAAAGACCTTTGCTTATGTTGAAGTTATTTGAAAGTTGGATAATGGCAGACTCAAGAATATTTCTATTAACAATGTTGCTTGAATGGAATAAAACTGAAGCACTATTCCAATCAATACAGTGGGCTAACTCTGACAAATGGACAAAAAGGGCACTGGACAACTGTCCTGTTCTAACGGAATATTGATGCTGTTTTATACGTGTGTGCAAATCCTTTCCCGTCTGACCTATGTAAAAGGAATCACATTGTTTACAACCAATTTTATAGATAATGCCTGAATTATTGGTAGGGCTATTTTTTACTATGATATTTTTCACAATATTGTTATATGAAAATACTACATTAATATCCAAAAGTTTAAGTACATTAGCAATGCCTAAAAAGCCCGGGAAAAATGGAAGTACTAAAATTTTTTGACAAAGTACGAGTGTTAATATTGACACGATAGAAAGTTCGTTTTGCCTTGTTGAGACAAGATTCCATAAACGCAGATGGATAACACAAATCACTTCCAATACCGTTGATTTTTTCCAATTCGGCATCGATGTATTCCGGACTGGCGATCCTAAGGGCGCGGAGAAACATTGATGAAAATATGGCCTTCTTAGTGTCCTTTTTTATTGTTAAAAAACCTTCGGCTTTACAAATTTGTTACAGTCTCGCGTGTTTTGAAAAACAGTGTAATCTCCCTCAGTATTTGTTTAACATAGTTAAAGGCCTCGTTTATAGTGCGGCGAATGGTAATTACGAAGATAACTTTCCTAAACGTTTTCGCAATAGCCTCTCACAATTAAAAAAAGATGGGGAGCTCCATATTACTAAAGCAGACAAGGCTAACACCATAGTTATTATGGACAAAGTGGACTACATCGGAAAGATGAACGAGCTTCTCCAGGACCCCGCCACATACAACAAACTTAGGAAGAACCCGCAGGATGACGTCATCAAATCATTTAATAGTGGCTTGAAACGCATTCTCGAAGATCATAAGAACTTAATTCCGCTTTTCATGTCCACTTCACCTGCTCTGCCCTACCTTTACGGTCTTATTAAAACCCACAAACCTGGTAACCCTATGCGCCCTATTATTAGCTCGGTGGGCTCTATTACTTATAAACTCTCCAAATGGCTTGTCAAAGTCTTGTCCCCCATTCTCGGAACTATCTCTGATTCACATGTAAAAAATTCCATGGATCTTACGGAAAAATTGAATAATGCACGTACTGAAACTAACGATAAATTGATTAGTTTTGATGTTTGTTCATTGTTTACAAAAGTGCCGATTGACGATATGCTTGACTTTCTCTCCCAAGAATTACATAAGTATGACCTGCCACTACCTTCACACATTGTTTTGGAACTCATTAAGCTTTGCATCAAAGACTGTAAATTCACTTTCAATAACGAGTATTATCAACAAGTTTTTGGGATGGCTATGGGCAACCCCTTATCGCCCCTCCTCTCCAATATTTATATGGAGTTTTTCGAAATTACCTATATTCCGAGAATCCTGGGGGTTGGCATCCCTTGGTTGCGGTACGTCAACGATATTTTGTGTATCTGGTCCATGAATCGTGACCTGGATAGCTTCCTCCTTCAGTTAAATGATCAAGTCCCCTCCATTAAGTTTACTTTAGAAGTTGAGCAAGACAATTCAATCCCATTTTTGGATGTGCGTGTACATAGGGAAAGCCCAGGTTTTAAGTTTAGTATCTATCGGAAAACGACAAACAATTTGTCCTACGTACACTTTTACTCGGGACATGATACCCCCACTAAGAAGGCCATATTTTCATCAATGTTTCTCCGCGCCCTTAGGATCGCCAGTCCGGAATACATCGATGCCGAATTGGAAAAAATCAACGGTATTGGAAGTGATTTGTGTTATCCATCTGCGTTTATGGAATCTTGTCTCAACAAGGCAAAACGAACTTTCTATCGTGTCAATATTAACACTCGTACTTTGTCAAAAAATATTTTAGTACTTCCATTTTTCCCGGGCTTTTTAGGCATTGCTAATGTACTTAAACTTTTGGATATTAATGTAGTATTTCATATAACAATATTGTGAAAAATATCATAGTAAAAAATAGCCCTACCAATAATTCAGGCATTATCTATAAAATTGGTTGTAAACAATGTGATTCCTTTTACATAGGTCAGACGGGAAAGGATTTGCACACACGTATAAAACAGCATCAATATTCCGTTAGAACAGGACAGTTGTCCAGTGCCCTTTTTGTCCATTTGTCAGAGTTAGCCCACTGTATTGATTGGAATAATGCTTCAGTTTTATTCCATTCAAGCAACATTGTTAATAGAAATATTCTTGAGTCTGCCATTATCCAACTTTCAAATAACTTCAACATAAGCAAAGGTCTTTTTCAACTCGATCCTGTTATGTTGAATTCCTTTAAAACAGATTTAGATAAGAAGGGTAAAACATTAAATCTTTGGTAAACTTGTCTTCTACTTTATTAACTTTTAATTTGCATTTTATTTTTTTATATATATCGAAACCTGACCATAGGCAGCAGTGCGTTAAAACCCGGGCAGAGTTCCAGTATAAATTTGTATTTTTATAATCCATTTGATCTTGTGCTAAAAATCGATTAACTTTTAATTTGCATTTTATTTTTTTATATATATCGAAACCTGACCATAGGCAGCATTGTGTTAAAACCCGGGCAGAGTTCCAGTATAAATTTGTATTTTTATAATCCATTTGATCTTGTGCTAAAAATCGATATTTTTCCTTACAAATCTGTACGCCTCACTGGTAATCCTTTATGGTTTTAATTTTTAATTATTTTTTTATTTTTTTATTTTTTTATTATTTTTACTTCTCTGTTTATTGTATATATATGTATGTATGTATGTATGTATGTATTTGTATATATAGATATGTATGTATATATATATATATATATATATATATGTATATGTGTGTGTGCGTATGTATGTTATTTTTTTTCTTTTTTTTCTTTCTGTAACCTATATATAGGCTTAACCTTTTTATGTACTTCAGTGTTCCTGAGGATGTCATTAGACGAAAGCGCTTGAGCACCATTTTGTGTTTCCTTTCCTTCGTGGTTTTATTCATCATAAATATTTTTCACGTGTTACCTTCGTGAAATAATTTTCATATATATATATATATATATATTTGGTTATGCGGGTATACATGTGTAGTTGTATTATTTGTAATTTTTCCAATTTATATTTATTTTTATTTCTTTATTCTTTTGTGACCTACCGATTTTTCAGTCAATAATTATAAAAACCTTTGGTAATTTTTTCCCTTATGCATATATATATATATATATATTCCTTATATATTGCGTTTATATTTCGTATATATACCTTATATATATATTAACGATTTAGATGTCGGCCTAGTCAGTACAGTTTCAAAGTTTGCGGATGACACGAAGCTGGGTGGTAGGGCGATTAATGACGAAGATAGAGGTAAAATTCAGAAAGATCTGAATAAAATCGTTGATTGGTCAGTCACATGGCAAATGAGATTTAACGTTGATAAGTGCAAAATTTTGCATATAGGTTCGCGTAACGGTAAATTTGCGTATAGTATGTCAGGGAAAGATTTAACAAGCGTAGAGTAGGAAAAAGATTTAGGAGTTATAGTCACTGGTGATTTAAAAGTAGCGAAACAAAGTACAGCAGCGGTCAATAAGGCGAACAAAGTGTTAGGTTTTATAGCTCGAAATTTTGAGTACAAATCGCGCGATATTATAGTTCCACTTTATAAATTATTAGTTAGACCCCATTTGGAGTACGCGGTCCAATTTTGGAATCCGTATATGCGCAAAGATATAGACAAAATCGAAAGAGTTCAAAGACGAGCAACTAAGATGATTCCGTCGCTTAGGTCAAAGTCGTACGAGGATAGGCTTAAGGAGTTAAAATTGACAACACTCGAGACCAGGAGGTTAAGGGGTGATCTAATCCAGGTTTTCAAAATTATGAATGGGTTCGATAACGTAGATAGAGATAGCTTTTTCGAAATATCTCAATATAATAGGACTAGAAATAACGGGTGTAAGTTGACAAGTAGAAGGTTCGAGACAGCAGTTGCGAAAAACTTTTTTACGCATAGAATAGTAAATAGCTGGAATAGTTTGCCGGTAGAAGTAATTAGTAGCACGTCTATAAACATGTTTAAAAATCGATTAGACGCATATGTTGATAGAAAGGGTATAGTTTAAGGTAGTAAAATTAAGGCTTTCTGGGGATAGATCCCACAGCTCAACACAAGTGTTGTGGGATATAGGGAGGCAGCGTCTTGGGTTAGGGGATACTCTCTGTCCTTACACACCCCATTTAAAGAGATTCCTCTGCCGAGCGGTGCCC
Source organism: Bathynomus jamesi (assembly GCA_023014485.1). NCBI lineage: Eukaryota > Metazoa > Arthropoda > Malacostraca > Isopoda > Cirolanidae > Bathynomus > Bathynomus jamesi. The sequence continues at coordinate 2,808 of JAJOZX010001092.1, read as the reverse complement.
CCCATAGTACTGAGAGGTATTGAAAAACTCATGATCTTCACTTGCCCCACAAACACCTTTAAATGGGAGACCCAAAATGGGTGCACACACATTTCTACATTACTGTACAGTCTTTACAGCCACACCTACTCTTTTTCTCGTAAGTGTATATATTGTAATGTATATGATTGTAAATTTTGACTTGGTCCGCTATCGATATGGACCGTGACTTGATGGATATCGTAATGAAATTGACTGGATTCGTTGGATCCGATATATTTGCATGTCCTTTATAAATAGATATAGAGTGTAACATATTTGTGGATAGTAGTCTATTATGACTTGATCCTCTGGATCAGAGATTCTATCTTTAGTTTTAAATCGATAATTAATTAGTTTTAAATTGATAATTATTTAGTTTCGTAAAAATTGGTCGTTGCCAATTTACCGGCAGTTTTTACATAAATTTCTTATGTTCTTGTGGTTCGGAACCCACGTAAAATTGTAGGTCCCCTCCGCCACCACGGAGGACATACACAATACACGAACACAGTTAGGTAGACCAGCCATGAGTGGATCCTAGGGTCTTTGTTGGTCTGAAACATATATAACATTATAACAATGTTGTATATATTTTTATAGTTCTTTATATATCATCTAGGCATCATTTTGTTTTCCAATTTATATTTGCTTGTACTTTTTTATTCGTTTGTGACCATAGTATGCATGATTCAGACAATAACTAAAAAACCTTTGGTAATTTTTTCCCTTATAAATTTGTGTGCCTCTCTTAAAATTTATTTTTCAATTTATTATATATATATATATATTTTTTTTGGTTTATTTCTTTATTTCTTTGTGACATATATATCAATTTGGCATCATTCATCTATTAAATTGATTGTAAACTTTCCTTTTGAGCTTGAATTTGTAGACTCCACTGAAGTGAGTAGGACCCAAAATGAAAACAGCTCAACTTAGGTTTTAATCAACTAAAAATACCGCTAACATCTTTGACACAACTGCAAAAGGAAACATAAGAACTACGTTAATTAAATAAATAATAGTACAAATACAAAGAATTGAGTTATCTTAGCATTAAAGGTACATCCAAGAAATACTTTAGTAAATCAATCAGTATCATTAAGTTAGAGCGCTATACCAAAGAATAATACTTATACGTACCAAAGAACTATTATCAATGATTTTATCAAGATGCTCTTTTATTCATTATTATTTATCAAACTTTTATTATGTTTTTATATTTATCATTTTATTAATTTTCACCTGAAAATTACTTAAACCTGCAAAACATAGAGGATATAGAATACGTTAGTTTTGATAAATTACACATTCTCTATAGTATTAAATACATGTATAACTGTATTGGATTATACTTCAAAAAAAACACGGTTCAGAATTTAAGGAAGACCAAAAATTATTACATTCTTCCCCCCTCAAATTCTGAAACGATCACATGTAAGGCGCAGGTTTTCTAACCTAAATGTACATACTAGCTTAAACTAATTAAACTTAAATCTAAGAGTAACCATATCGATCAACTGGTCGTCTGATACGGGAGGAGCGACGCAGAGGAGGATTGGTAGGTGAATCTTGATTTTGGGGAATGGGAGCTTGGTATATTACTGGCGTCTGTGCATCTAGAATTTGATCTTGAGTCTCAACATCTAAGTTTTGTGGAACGTCAACGTTTTCAATCGGAACTTCAGGTCTCGTCTCGGTCCGGATAGGGGAATCGCCAGCAGGAGCAAGGTCTTTAATAGCGACCGTATCTTCCCGACCGCTGGGAAAACGGATATGAGCATATTGGGGATTAGATTCTAACAACTCTACTTCTTGAACTAATGGATCGTCTTTGTTTCTGACGTATTTTCGTAGCAATACCTTCCCAGGAGACGAAAGCCATGTCGGCATACTCATCCCAGACGTAGATTTTCGAGGAAAGGCAAAGAGACGCTCGTGAGGAGTACAATTGATTGAGGTGCATAATAACGAACGTAGAGAGTGCAGAGCGTCCGGCAGCACGGACTCCCAGGCGCGGATGGGCAGACCTTTGGATTCTAAAGCCAAGGTGACTGTCTTCCATACAAGGCCGACGTAGCGCTCGCACAGGCCGTTACCAGTAGGGTGATAGGGAGTCGAACGACTTGTCGGGACACCTCGTTGATGTAAAAAGGATTTGAGGTCTGCGGACATAAATGAGGCTCCCCTGTCCGAATGTACATACCCTGGCAACCCAAAAATCGAAAATAAAGTAGTTAGGCAGGATATCACTGTAGGGGAAGAAGTGTCGCGACAAGGAAAGGCAAAGGGGAAACGAGAAAATTCATCGACTACAATGAGCAGATATTTATTACTAGACGAAGAAGGCAGCGGACCTTTAAAGTCGATGCTTAAACGGTCAAAAGGTCGCATAGATCTAATCAACTCGTGTTCTTGGGGTCGATAAAATTTTGGTTTCAACCTTTGGCAAGTGTGGCAGCCAGAAATTACACGTTTGAGATCGTCAACAGAATAAGGAAGATTGCGTACTCGAACAAAATGTGCAAGCCTGGTTACCCCAGGATGGCAGAGTGATTTGTGAAGTTCGTATAGATCACTTTGAGATGTGGAAGCACAAATCTCTCGTGATAAAGCGTCAGCTGCGGTGTTGAGAGAGCCCGGTCGGTGCACAACTTCATAACTATAAGGCATGAGTTCTAATCGCCAACGAGTTATCTTTTCGTTCTTTATTTTGCCTTTGTGTTTAATATCAAACATATATGAGACAGATTTTTGATCTGTTATGAGTGTGAATTGTTTACCTAA